>BOSO01031653.1:0-12252 GCA_018403395.1 Gorsachius goisagi | reverse complement strand
ATCTTAAAGGTCTTTTCCAACCAAAGTGATTCTATGAACTAGCAACACAACAGGTTTAGAGATCAAGAAGCTATTCTTAGTAACATGCTTAGTAAGTAGATATGCAAACACGATGGTACTTCCCAAAGGCAGACAGCCTCCAAGCATGTTTGCTTGAATGAGTAAAAGCAAGCCTAATTTTAGCTCACCAAATTTTGCACTAATGATGTTCCATGCCACTTCCAAATAGTAACAAGACATTACAGACAATAGATTTAATTCTCTTCTTGTGCACTGATGAAACCTATCACTTAGCACTAGAAAGATCACTGGCAAACTACTACAAATGTACTCATGCAACAACATCCAAGAGCTCAATGACAAGTTTAGATCTTTTGTTCTGTTTTGAAGAAGCAGAGCTAAAAGAGCTTGCTTGAACTGTGCAATTTCTGCCTGAGACCAGAAACACTGGGAAGTACAGTTATGAGAAACCATCACTGAAAGTTAACTAAAAGCCCCTAAAACCTCTTTTTGTCAACTTGAAATAAAAGCAAGTATAAATTACATACGGCAAGCTAAATTTAAGTTGCTTCTTTTAAAAAATTTCATTTTTCTCATCAGTAAAGATGTGACACAAGTTTAATACTTATCTCCTCTTCAAGCCTCCCCCCACCATCAGAAAGATTAGTAAGAAACCTGCTAGCCAGCACTGTAGTCTAAATTCAAGTGTTTGTAGTAATTTGACTGGCACAGAAAATGTTTTGAAAATATTAATGAAAAAAATAAAGCACTAGTGATTCAGACAAAGTAATAATGAACAGGCAACAGTGCAAAAGCTTACCCATAGACAAATTTCCTTGCTTCTAGGAAGATCTGATTTATCAGTTCTCTAGTTGGGGCAACAATAATGCATTCTGGTTCTTGCTGCTCTTTAAAGCTACTGGCAGTTACACCATCTCTCATCATGTGGGCCACAATTGGTAGAAGAAAAGCTGCCTGAAAAAAAGCATCAGTATTGATGCTGTTTAGTCTTAAAGCTTTCATCAGTCATACTAAAAGCTGCGTATCAATCTTAAAGCTACAATGATACAGAGCACTATCAACTTCAAGGAAATCAGACTGCAAAAGGATTGATCTGAATGCGCTCAAGAACATTTAAGCTTATTTCTTCTTGTTTAAGGAGCATAAAAGTATTTCTCTGGACCCTGAGAGTCTAGTAATACAGGAATGTAGTCATTCTGGGTTCTTCACGCAGTTCTACACGTCATGTTGACATACATTGATTATTAATGTACCCCAAGATCAAAATCCCTCCTTAACACTTACTTACAAGCTTTAAATTATTATCAGTAGATTTGTAAGGTAACCACGTATCATGATTTTCCACACTAATGCAACAGCAGAGTTTGCAACACAGCTGCACCAGCACCCTTACTTCCATGTAAGACTAGTTACCCCCAAGATAACTGTTCAGCAGTCCCAAAAGCATTCAGAATATTTACAGCATAACCTTTGGATATTTTCCCCTCTGCAAACAGAATAGGTTTTTCAAAACAAGTAACTAAAGCTACA
Organism: Gorsachius goisagi; assembly: GCA_018403395.1. NCBI lineage: Eukaryota > Metazoa > Chordata > Aves > Pelecaniformes > Ardeidae > Gorsachius > Gorsachius goisagi. The sequence continues at coordinate 10,701 of BOSO01031653.1, read as the reverse complement.
TAAAAAGGCTAGAATTCCACACTATACTGAATAGCAAAAAGCTTTATTTAATAGCCAAATGTTCTCATGCAGAAGCTGTCAGTGGTCAGATTTATGTACATCACACAGTTCAACAAGTTGAGACAACTGCCAACTTAGTATCAACTCTCAACACTGTTCCAGGATTAATACTGAATCACCTAAAACTAGGTCTGGTGCAGATCAGACTCGATCAAACTAAGGATGACAAACCAGCTCACCACACTGTTACAATATGGCTTAAGTTTAAAAAAAAAAAAAAAAAAAAAACAAAAAACACAAGCCAAAATACACATTCCAACACACAAAACACAGAAAGAAACCACAACTTTCAACTGCTGAGGTGGTTTTTTTTCCTCCCCTCATCAGCAGTTTCTATGACTGCCTATACTTCTGAATCTGTATCTGTAGCCCTGAAGACTGGCTTGCTGTATCCATACACTAATTCACTAAAATTAAAAAGAAATTCAGCCCACAAATACAACAACCCATCCATCTTTCATATCTGTGCTTAATACTAAACTTGCAATTGCAGTGCAAGTCAAATCATTAAACAAGCTGTGAAGCACCTGGCACATGTAACACCGAGGCATCCACCTAGTTGTTCAGTCACGCACTTCCAGTAGTATGAATACTATACAAAATGCTTACAGTTTTTCCCGATCCTGTCTGGGCACATGCCATTAAATCCCGTCCTGCCAGTACAGTAGGAATGCTGTACTTCTGCACTGGAGTCAGTTTAGAGTATCCAGCTTTAGCAATGTTCATGTTTAAAGTCTGACAGAGGTTAGCTTCTTCAAAAGACTGAAAGAGAAAAAAAAAATAACAGTACACAACCACAGAAGTTCAAAAAGTAAAATGCTTACCATAGGATACAGACACCCAAACACTAAAAAGTATTAACTTTTGAGGAGGTGTCCCAGTCATCTAGATTGCCAAGGTTCCTACAGGTAAAAGCCCCGAAAGTTTCTAATCTCTCATGCCACTCAAGTAAAGCGGTCTGTAGGACACTGAAGGCCTTCAGCTGGTCTTACCTTTGAGAGAACACTGCTTAGAAACCATACATCTGGTTTCAAGCAGGTAAACTCACATCATGGCACGCTATGAAAACAAACCAAAATTCTTCATTCCACATAGGAGATACATACTTAGTCTCTGTGCTAAAACTAACATGGGTAGTTAAAGCAACATCCCTATCCAGGACCAAAAAGCATCACACATGACAAAAATCAGCTTAACTTCATTGAGAAAACCTTTCATGAACACACATGTGGGGAAAAAAAGCTCTGCATCTCCTCTTTCCACACAGGTGCTACTACCCCCTCTGCCCTTCTTCCTCATTCTTTTCCCTAAAAAGAGCTGGTATGGAGTAGAAGCAAAGTTAAACAATAAACAGCAGCCACAGAAAACAGGGCTAGAAATTACTTCAAAAACAGAGCTCCCTCTGCCCAAATGAAAACTATTCTGAAAGGTGTTCATTTACATTGTTAAAGATCCCCCAGTAACAGACTACAACAAAATGAGTCCACCAGCCTTCCCAGAGACTGCTGCCAAAGACCTCTTTCAAGATCTAAACTGGTATTTTTCTGCGATTTAAGGACTGTACTTCCTGTTCATCCAGTATTACTTTCTCTGGGCCATTTCTGTAGTTTGTTAATGTAATTTTGAATTCGAATTTATATCTTTCAAATGGGAAGCTTCTCCTTTGAACACAGTACTGTCTGCAAGATTCAAAATCTTTATTAATATTTCCATTAGCAGTAAATATTAGACTGCAATGATATGGCATACATGCTTACAGAAACACACTCAACATATACACTGAGATTAATGAGTTCACTAACCAGGAATGGTGCTGGAGGATCAAGTCCTGACACTTCTACAACGTTTTCATCATACTTGTCAAAATTAATTCCTGTCTGGTAACGTGCAAAGATGGCTTCTTCATTATCAGGTGGAGGAGGTGGCACATAAGTCACCTTTGGACCTTAAGAACACAATCACTCAAGTTTATGAACAATATAAAGAAAACTTACACTAAAACTATTTTAAGTATGGAGCTATTGAAGTTCAGTTCAATGGGATGTCATTTAGACATTTAGTTTTATACTACTAGACCTAAAAGTCAATTACAAGTAAAGTCAGACTTTTGTAAAGCATTCTTGTCTCACATTTGCTCAAGGACCTTACGTTGAAGAGCTGCTCACAAAAATTAAGCTCTACTTTACCACCATGCAAAAACCAATTCTACCATAAAAACTCATTACACTATAAATTATCCTATTCAATTACGATTATTTATTAATACACAAAGATAAAACTAATCTGTTCATAGCAGTACATTCATAGTTCTGTATTCCTTAAGGTATTTTTCAAGCTAATGAACTCAGAGGTATGAAATTAATTATTTGATGCTACTAGAAGGTTAGTAGTAGAAGCCGTTTCACAGGCACTTCAAATGAGGAAGGATCAGGAACCAAAATTATTCATACAGAAGTCAGGAGTTGACTATTTGTCTTTTTGCATTTCAAGAGTAAGGCAAAATAAGGCTAAAGTAAATTTGCAAAAAACACTGCAGGTAAGTAAACATTCTAATAGACTGTTCCAACTGACACTTTCAACACATGTCAGGAAGTCATTATTCATATGTTCCAACCTTATCTCCTGCACATACCAATATTAAATTCTATTTTCTAACTTGCACTCATAAAACATATCAAGCCTGTTTTCCAGAAACAGCATCTCAGATGCTATAGCATCTGAAACTGATAATCTGCTGTTCCTTTGTGGTTTCCTTTAATGACTATCATCATCACTTCGATGCCTACTCTACTGCCAATTAAGTTCTCTAGCACTTGTGTCAAGCAGATAAGCTTCACCATTAGAAAGAAAACACAGCCAGCAACAGAAGAATTCTACAGCACTCCATTCCAAAAACCTACATCTTTATTTAGGTGAGAACATCCACTGTGTTGCCCAGTGATTTGAAAAAAGTTTAAACATACTGAATTTATTTGCCTTGGCAACTCATGTTACATGAACGGTTTGAGATGGTTATGCATTTACCTTTATCACTACCTTCTTTTTTACCCAATTACTTCCAGCAACTTTAAGTAAGAGAATGTTCCGTGAATTAAAAGCAAATTAAAACTGGCATGTTACTTGTCAAGAAGCTACTCACCTCTTTCAGAACCTATTTCTTCATTACTTTCTTTGTAAGCTGCTGTTAAAGAATTCCAAAGTTAATCACTTGTAGGAAAAAAAAAGAGCTCATTTGAGAGAAAAATCTAAGTAAGAACCTTAATGGAAAATGCCTAGAGGCACTTAGAAAACTCAGTGGGTCCTGATACTGTTAGTAGAATGAGTGGAAATATGTAGGTAAGCAATGAAAGCTTAGTTACAAAAAGCCAGAAGACAAAGGCCCCATATTTGTGTTTTAAAGGGCAGAAAGAGAGGATGTCAGAACACTGAGCTTAGCAGGACCTCACAGTAACAAAATGAGGGAATTAAAACCCAGCATCTTACTGAAAGTCTTCAAAACCCAGTCTGGTCCTTACTTGACTTGTAATAAGTCCCTTATCATCAAATTAAATGCAATGATCCCAGATTATGATATGGCCATCACAAGATCTCTAGATAAAGCAAGTTGTATTTAAAGACAATCAAGAGGAATGAACCCTCCTTAAATCCAGCATATGCTTTGCAAGGGCAAATATAGTTGTCTGTATTCACTTGAGACGAATGAGCAAAAAAAAGCATCTATAACAAGAAATTGAAATGCCACGGAAGCATCAGTTTTGTAACTTTGTTTTGTTACCTCTTAAGTGAGGTTTTTCCCCTAAAACTGATAAAGTATTGTGAGTAATAAGAAATTCACACATGCTTATGGTTACAGCATCTTGGTTTTAAGTACCATTCAACTTTTCCACAAAATCAGGAGATGCTTGTTTTATGCTACATAACCAGCTTCTAAATAACTAAAGATCCATAGCCATTAACTTCAGTGTCATCACATTTTTCAAGAGTTCTGAGAGAAATTATACAAGAAGATAAAACTATCCTGTTATTTCAACAGCCACACATTTATAACATCCACTCCATGACAGTTCTGACCTTGACATGCAGGTATTGTGTGTGTTGCTTTCATTATCACTTGAAAACACAAAGACATTTATGCTTAAGAGTAAGGAAATACCACGTTTTGCATATGTAAAAACTGCATTAAGACTGAACTACTAACAGCAGCATTTCCAGAATCCATTTTAAGTCCTTACTCTTACCATACATAAAATAGAAAAAGCCCTAAACCTAACTGGTAGCCTCTAGCTACTCTGCAGAAGTTGTGCTGCTCATCTCAAAGCAGCATAAAAAAACCCCTTTAGTGTAAGGCCCCTCTGGAAAAGAAAGGAGGCTAGAAATGTAGATAAGGGACACAAGAGTGAGTGAAGAGGAAAGATAACAAAAGCTCTTAACAGGTTCTCTACCCAAACATGCAGCTCAAGCCATTCATAAAAATCATACCGTAAGCCTGACAATTTTAACACTGGTATCACAGAAGTACAGTGACCCTGCAATGCCTCCTTCACCCTCCCTCATCTGCATTCTTCCTCACTGCAGCAGTGCAATCACAAAGTAACAGCATCAGGGCAGCATATTAATCTGATTGTTCATTCTCAACAAGATTGAATTAACAACTCTAAACATAAATACCAGTTCTAAAGAGGCAGCTAGTACTGTGACATGGATCAGGAATGCTCTGTTCAGGAGCAATACTCTTAAGCAACTCTGTAAAACGACAGCTTCATCAAGATGGTGACAGAGAATCCAAGCAAAGGCGTAATATGCAGTGTGTGTAATCACTTTTAAATACTCATTTCTCCATCAGAAGATGTAATAGCCTTACACAGTATCACCAATTGCAAAAAGCATAACTGTTAAGAAAAGCCAGCACAGCCCGACCTTCATTACCTCTACAAAATAATAGAGTGATGTGACCACTATTCAGATGGAGGCAGCACAACAACCTATCAGTGCTTGTTCTGTTCCTTCACTAGATCCAGACACATTCTCTTACTATAAAAAGGACATACTTCCTGTGCAACGAACTACTCTTTATGAAGAATCATCTTTCCACATGAACCTCTATACAGGCTAGTGCAACGGCTGCCTACCAATATCCATAACAGTCTTTATGGACTAATACTTTATACAATGGTCATGAAAAAGTAAGGAATTACTACCCTGTGTTAAGGATGCAATTATGTCCACTATGAGTAGAGGCATGTTGCCTCTAAAAAAACCAAACATTTCTAAAGATGATTATTTGAACTAAAAATCCAAAAAACTTAATTTGAACTAAGTCAAACAGAAGCAAATCAACTTCTTTGGACATAAAGGAACGCTTCTGAAAATACATTCTAATCATTGCATCTTTTCTACAGCAAAAAAATTCTTTTACAGGTACCACACAAAATGCTTTTTCTTTGAGAATATCAGCCATCCACTACACATTATACTAGTTTAATGGTATTTCTGATTTGAATTATAGGACTTTTGTGAGCAATAGATTACTGTGGTCTAGTAGCACAATACATAGGTTACAAGCTACCATAGCATCCATCAGTGGCAAAGGAAGATAGGACCATGAGGGAAAAATCCTTTATAGACAGCAAAACCCAACAACATTAGAATAAAGTAAACAGGAAGACCTGCCCTCTCAAAGCTACAAACCTTACTTGTCAGCCTGGATAAACCCAAAACAATACTTCCCTTTACAGGCAGACATAGAAAAAAGTCTAGAGTGACTATTTTCAAAACTGAGCAAGTTCTTAAAGGATTGTTTTGAATTTTGGGGTTAGCACCTCTGCTTCACTGTGCATTAACTGAGCCAGTAGCAGTAGGACTGAGAAAAAAAGATTACAGAAGACAACAGCTTTGAAAATCCAATTACTAAAATTCATCCAAGTTACAAACATATCTTATGTGGGCATGCAAGCAAGCTATCTAACATTTGCAGTAGGTTCTCAATTCAGGCAGGAAGAACAATCACAGTGACAGCATTTAGCAAATCTAAGAAGATACCGCATTGCCACAAATCAGCGATGAAGAAATCTGAAAGGTTCACCACCCTACTAAAAAGTCTCACCAGCACGATCTCCAAATGCTCCACTTCCTCTAGAGCCAGGGAGAATTCCAGACTGAGATCTGTCTGTTTGCTCATCTTTAATACCTGTAAGCAACACAGTGTAGTGGATGTAGTATCTAAAATTAGTAGAATACTATTATTAATTAGAAATACTATGCTTAAAGCTAATACTATTTACTCCAAAAAACTCTACAGTGCAACAGCCCCAACAGATTCTTTATAACAAACTTCGCTGTATTATTCACAGTTACACAATTTTTCAAAGATACCATCCATGTTCCAGAACACAGCTGAAGAACAAAAGCCATTTTATAGCTTTCACCTTTATACTCAAGGAGCAAGCAAACTCAGAAAGATTGGCCAGATGTGCCACAAAAAAACCAGTCAATATAAAAAAAAACCCAACCAAAACCACTAACTTACTCTCACTTTGTCTGAAGCCACCAAGAAATCCTCCAAAACCTCTCTTTTGTGTACTAGAATCTTCTACAGCATTCCTTTCTTGAAAACCTGCAATACAGCATAGCACACAACTTATTTTGCATGCACGGATCAAGTGCCTTTTATTTGGCAACTATTCTTTGCAGACCTTGTTTCATTAATTCAGCTTTGTCGTACTTTTTATCTACGTGATTTGCCTGAACGTGAAAAAATGAGAAAGTATTTTTTGCCAAAAAGCATGACAAGAAGAAGAGTCTACTGCTCTCCCGTAGCATTGCTTCCTGCAAGAAGTAAATCAAACGTTAAGTCTTGAAGTATTTGACTTTACACACGTGTATGCTATATAAGCTACTAATTTTCAACTCTTCAGTTATGATGCAGATAAGTTCAGCCCTCTGGTTCAGTCACAGGACAACTGACAGCATTTGTAGCTTCTCAGTTTTCATAACCAGTTCTTGCAGAGTGAAGTAGAATTGCAATTGCTGCCTCCTATGGAGCCAGGATTTGAAAACCTGCCTTTAAGATCTATCGATTTCTACTCTTTTATTACTCAGAACTGCTTATTCAGTTGCTTGGGACAGGCAGCGTCAACTATTTAGTGTGTTTTTATTTCTAACCCCTTTCCTTAGTCACCTTCGTGATGGGTCAGAAGTGGAAGTAAAGAGCCATATTCATAAAAAAGGTATTTCTCATTTTTGATTGCACAGTTTTAGGTGTTGTCTAAGATCCAAACAGTCAGCTTATATCATCATTTACTCCTTAGTCTTTATTCTTCAACTAAACACTTGTTCTACCATCTTGTAATGACAAAAAGCATGTTCTACTAAATGAGACCAAGTTCTCCTATCACAGCATCTGTAGCTCCTCCTCCACCACTGCTTGGTGCATACCAATTTATGTGTAAAAAAAAAAAAATTTAAAAATCACATCTTAAAGGCTCAAATGCAAAAGGCAGTCTAGATATAAATATCCATAAATACTACAGACCTTAAATACAGCTTGAGTTACTTCGCAGCTGGCAGAGTCTACAGCAGAACTATCATCACTCCACAGCACCATCAGTGCTGCTGCCTGCTTAGTAAAACAAGTCTAGTATCCCTCTACCATAATGGGCATCAATCCAAGAGATGCAGAAATGGTGTAGAATTTTTTGAAAGAATTAATGTAACTTCAAGTGGCTCCACAGCTGTTCTGCAGAACTTTTGCTAAACATGCCCAAACCAAGACTAGTTTCCACCTTCCACGTTTCGTAACCAGTTCAACTTACAGCCATATAACTATCTAGACAGATGCTACATGATAGCAGCCTCCACTGCCCTATGAGCTTCTGATAGTACCTGACAGAAGCATATGTGGCAGTACTGCCAAACTGCCAATTACTAACCTCTTCAATGCGCACTGCACACAAGAACAGCGCTCGCCATTATAAGCAGGAAGAGGACAGAGATTAAATCATGCTTTATGGATACTAAAGAAAGCAAGCTTTTGGGTCTTCCACAGAAGAGCACTGGCATGTATGTGAATACTGATATTCAGTTGCCTTTTATGACTTGATGGAATTATCAGAATAATACCCCTCTCCAGGGAGAATGGAATCAAAGCAAGTGGTAAATAAAAAATTGATTTTAAATGTAGAGTCCTGCCTTCTGGCAAACATGGTGGGGTATTTTATGTTACACAGTTAAAACTAAGGGGTGATATTAAGTGCCTACATTATGCAGAAATAAGGATTGGTATTACCCTCCAAGTCATAAATACTCATTTGACTCTGATACAACAAAACTGAGTATCTGAATAAGGAAAATTTAACATATAAAATATGACTAGCCACTAGAATTACAGATGCTCCAGAAGGTTACCTCTGTCTGCAAAATTCCTTCTGCTACCAAATCTGTTCACTGGGCGACACTCTCTGCTCAGACATTCGTCAGTCCCTATAATTAGAAACAACAATCAACATTCAAAGCCATCTTTGACTTCAGGGTAGGCTTTTGTGTTTGGGTGGGTTTGGGGGTTTTTCATTGTTGTTTCAGTTTGGGTTTTGTTGTTTTTTTTTTAAAAAAAAAAAAAAAAAAAAAAAAAAGGAAAAATCTGTAATACTGGTAATTATCATGTAATGTTAAAACTTTATGAAAGTGATCTGATAAAAGTTTGAATACCTATGGAATACTAGGTAATGAATGATAGCAGTATTTATCAGTGTTTTGAATATTCTATAAAGAGTGATAATAAGGAAAATAAGGTCATTAGGTACACTAAATCTAAAAAAAAAAAAGCATTTGATTCTAGCATCTAACAATTATACACTGGAAATCACAGTTCCCATGGCTTAAGTGAGAGCAGAGACATGTGATTATATCATCGGGGAAATTTCATAAGCCCTGAAAATATTCTGTGTAACATCCTAATAGTTATTTTTACTTTTATTTTAAAATATCTTACACACCCAGAAACACACCACGTTCCCTGTAAAGCCTGAGTAGATGGTGTTTTCACAAGGCCCACTCCATTAGCTATGAATTCTACAATGTTCTAAGAATTGATCCACAATACAAAGCTAATATAAATAGCCATTCAACGGAAAGAAGATACTTAGAAAGACTTGTAATAGAACTGGCAGTGAACTACTTCTGTTGAATGAAAGTCAAATAAATCTCTTGGATTTTAATATAAGGTGCATATCATGACAGTAATTGCATATGTGGCATGACAGGGATCCCATGTATAGCCCTATTATTTCCTTCCAATCAGCCATTAACAGCTCAAGAGAATTCAAAAAACGACATTAAGCCAACATATGAAAGTTACTTTTGAAAATGAAAAAAGGAAGACATACAACCTTGGCTAAAATAGAAATTAGAAGGCAATGGCTGAGGACAATAACAGACTGTTACTGAAGGATGTATGTCCTTCGCTAATTAAGTGAAAGGAAGAGATTATTTGGTCCATGGAAGTAAGAACATTGACAAGTTTCACAACTAAAAATAAAGATCTTAAGAGAAGAGAGAAAAAAGGAAAGAAAAAACCCCACATTATGTTAGTGTAAATGATTTAACTTTGAAACAATGTCTTAAGGAAACAAGAAGAAATGATATAATTTTCACAGTTTAAGTAATATGCTTAAGTCAAAACACTGGAAAATGTATTGCTCTTGCCCTCCTCGGAATGCAACTGGAAGCAAGTTGGCAAGCTGGCCTGCTTTTCTGTCTTCAACAGCTATTATTTTGCACTGGTAAAATACCCCAAGCCCTAGTAATAATATCGGAAAGTACTAGACTGAAGCAAGTAGCTGGAAAAAAAGAGAGAATAGTATATTATAAGAAACCATTGCTTTTTTATACCTGTTGTTATTATACCTTAGATAGCTATTATATCCATCAGCAAGTTTTCAGGCAAGACTAAACACTTCCAATATTTCAGACATACAAATTTCCTGTACCAAAGTTATTGGTAATTATCAGAAGGCAATAGAGGCACTGAAAAGAGAGAGAAGTCCTACGATATACTGTTATTTTTGAGTGCCTGAAGCATGGAGGGCTAAGCACGATGAATACATGCTGATTACTTAACTACATTTTTCCTCCTTTTGTGAGAAAAATCTCTACTGCTGCACTGTAATGCAGCTTGTTCACTGCAAATCTACAGAAATGAGCCAAAGTTGATTTTTGTCACAAGCTCCAATGGACAAAAAAATACATATGAAGCAGAACTTAGCCTCTCAAGTCTTATCTGCAATCAGCATACCAACAAGAAACTTAACTTATAGCAGCAGGAACGGGCGTATTTAGCAGCGACATAGATTATCAGTTAAATAGAAAACTTCTCATGGATGTTCCCAACTCAGTTGTCATCACTAGCAATAATAACAGTTGTTTACATAGAAAAGTGATAGTAGGAAAGTATTTTTAGCTGCCTTAGAGGATACAGCACTCAGAATGGTCTGAAGTTGTGCCAGGGAAGTTTTAGGTTGGACATTAGGGAAAATTTTTTCAATGAAAGGGTTGTCAAGCATTGGAACAGGCTGCCCAGGGAAGTGGTCGAGTCCCCATCCCTGGAAGTATTTAAAAGATGGGTAGATGAGGTGCTTAGGGACATGG
>BOSO01031652.1:0-14417 GCA_018403395.1 Gorsachius goisagi | reverse complement strand
CTTCTCTAGCAGAATGCTGTGGGAGACAGTGTCAAAGACTTTGCTGAGGACTGGGTAGACAACATCCACTACCTTGTGTCTCTTAGAATATTCAAAATTTCTGTGGTGTTATTGATTGAGTGTTATTTAAAAGAAAAAAAAATCTGTATGGAGTTTTTCAATATTTAGAGGACTTCTGGAATACAGCCATTTTCTTTTGGATGATACATCCAAATCCACTTTATATACAAGTATTCTTCTTGTTTTATGCTACTAAATTGTATATTTTCATAGATAGTTTTTTATTTTCCTGGGGGTGGGGTGGGGTGTTGACATTTAATTACTTACCATGCCTATGGAGTATCAGAAATGAAATGTCTCTCCTCTTTCTGATAACTAACTGTACAGATTAATCTGCTTCTTAGAACTTACTTCAGCTATTTTTGGGTGTGGGCCGATTGTAGTTTACGCTGTTTTTCCTGACAGAGCTTCAGCACAATTTCAAGAAAGTCCAGAAATTCTGATGAAAATTGACTTCCAAAGAAAACTGTTAAATTTTCGGTCATGAAATAGAAATAAATAAGGCAGAGATACAACCATGAGTGAACTACTATTCACATTCACACAGAATATATTTGTCAAAATTTCATACAAGTTACAAGGTCGAGTACATGAATTAAGAATGACAGAAATCATATGCTCTGTGCAATTCTCATCTCTGTGTTCCTGACACTAATGTCATGATGTATAATTTAAGTATTTGATCTAATAATCTGCTATTAAAACTTTTTGTTACTGTTGCATCCATGACTTCATGCTTTACATGCTGCATATTATTCACACTCTGCTCCAGAAGTGGAAGTTTCTTCTGGTTGTACATGTAGTGTTACTTTGACAGTATGTATATGCATCACAATTTATTTTCAAAACTGTTTTGTGAATAGAGAAATATTATTATCTCAATTTTTTAAATGAAATATGTGGAGAGATTAAGATAAAATTTTTTTCACTAACCTTGAGTGTCAATGTGAAAGTATTTTAGGTTACTCAGTTATATACAACACTCCCATTTCCCTTTTGTCCCATTCATTTTACTCCCCAAGCTTCCAAATTCAGATTACACTTCCATGCTTTTTCTGTATCCTCAGTACTTCTCTCCACACCTTCTAATATTTTCATTAGTTTTCTCACTGATCAGTATATAAAACCAGGTTGTGCGCAGCATAAAATGAATTCTGTCTATTTTTTGCCCTTACTAGTTCGATATCTAATCAGTCATAATTAATGGAGACAAACCTCACCAGAGGGAGATTCAAACAATCTCTCTCAAACTTTTCTGTTAGAACAACATGAATTATGCTCTAGAAGTGCTTGAATATAACTGATCTTAAAGAGACTCTGGAGGTCTTGCTTATATTACCCCTAAATATCATATATAACCTCTATCTTTGCCTGGGATAAATTTCATTACAAGCATTGCACTGTGGTGAGTGCAATTTGGACTATTTAGGAGCAGAGTAGACACGGGGTAAGACAAAACCAAAAGTGACTGAATAAGAGAACACCAAAGGTCTCACTTAGAGAAAGAGGATTAGGAATCCTGGAAATTTTCAGACTTGCCACTTTTTTAAAATCTTCATACTTCTGCTCATTTTCTTGTTGCATCTATTTGCATCTATGCATCTATTCTTCCAGGACAATTAGGAAAAATTTTGTAGACATTCATTTTTTTCCGCCTATGTTCATTTCACATATAGTGAGTACAGTCTCATAAAGAGGGTACTATTGATTCCAAACAAATGAAAATAAAATCTTGCCTTAAGTTTTATCTTTTTTGACTCTTATTACAGGCCAATTAAATCTTGTAGTACTTTGATCAAAAAACAACACTGCAGGAGGAAGATTTGTTTGCTTGTTTTCTAGCATAATGTACTGGAGAAAAAAAAATTGTCATATATTTTAAAGAATAAAAATGCTACTTATAATGCAGAATCGTATGTTAGGAAGTTATACTAACATAGTATTTTCCTATTTAATACAATTCACTTAAAAAAACCCCACAAAATTCATGTTATATTTATTGGCATAGTGAAATAATTATTTTGAAAATATAATTCCATAGAGTGCTTGTTATTTTTTCTGTTGTACACATGAATAACTGTATGAGCTCTGAAAACATAAATGAGATAAAATATTATCTCCAACTTCAAAACATTATCTCCAGTTTCTGCTTCTAATTGATTAGAGAAATATTATGTCAATATCACTTTAAAAAGTATGAGGAAACTTAAAATTTAGGCAACCTCAGAGGAAAATACTGACATATTTCCATGACACAAGATTCAAAATGGGAAAATAGGAAACATTTGTAGGGATAGCCAGGAAATAGACTGGAAATGACAAGAGAGAAAAATAAACAATTTGCTTTGTTATAATAAAAGAAATCAAATGTAATACACCATTTAAATAAAGCATAGGCTAGCACAGCATGCCTGTAGCAAGCGATTTGTGAAAAATTGAGCATTCTGATAGCAGTTCTGTGATAAAAGACTTTTCCTAACTTCTGACAGAAGAAAATTAACATCCAGAGTCAACAAAAAGGAGATGCACTATTAAATCAGATGACCTAACAATTTAAAAATTAAATTAAAATTTATATTTAAGTTTTACTTTTCAGATTGACTGTAGGATTTCATATATGTATAGTCAACTTATAGCAAGGCATAGAAGACCATAATTTCCAATCTTCATTCTGTAGGAGAATGCAATTTCCAGTTAATGAAGATATTTTGTGTACAGAATAAAATGCCAGAGAGATAGAACAAGTACGCTTTTTACTGCTGCTTCTAAATATACCATTCTATTTATCTAGTTGCACAATTTACCTTCTTAAATGTCATCTTATTTTGATTTTTAGTTCTGGTAATAATTTTCCTTAGTTTTCCTCTGAATACTGTAAAGTCTGTCTACTAAAGTAATGGCTGCATGCTGATTTTTAAATGGCTTTGTACATGCTGTTTTTTCTTTTTTGTCACCGAATACCTTTGCTTCCTAGGTAATTTTTGCATATTTATTTTTTTTACATTGCATCACAAACTGTAGAATTTAACACATTTGTTTCAGTACATTGTTTTCAAATTTCAACATGTCAGAACCAGACCTGTGATATTCAGACAATCAGTGAATCAGATTCTATGGGTGAAGAATTAACTGTATCAGTGGTTTGTATTTGCCTACCTCCATATGGTTATATCTATCTAAAATACGCACATACATACAACATAGACAAAGAGAGTAAATGATGTATTTCACAATGGATTGGGTAGTTATGTATATGCAGACGTAGTTTCTGGAATAGCTTTCTTTGAATTCTGCCAAGACATTATTTATTGAGGCATTTCTTTAAATTATAGACAAAGCATAATATATTGATACTTTTTTTGAGGTACAAACCATAGAGATACATGATTTAGGGCATGTTCAATTAATTTGAACCCCTATTTAAAATTATGCTTCTAATGATGTGATTTTGTTCAGTTTTTCTAATTTTGTAAAACTGTCATTATCTCATTTAATAGAGGCTTAGATTGTATTAGTTCAATAAATGCTTCACATGTCATTAACAATCTCAGTGTTCTCACTGGTGTACCAATATAGAAATGAGCAACTCAGTATTTACAATTAAAATGTGGAAATAAGCAGCAAAATGACTATGGAGTTGTAATATATTATTCTGTGGTGGCTCACATCTGTTTTAAATGAGCACACACTCAGTAATGAAAGCAAATATCAAGAACAAACAAAATAAAACAAAGAGGACAATGAGTTTGGGGAAATAAACCTGATTGCATTTCCAATCAAAGCTATGAAAAGCAACTATAATGATTACATTTATTGCAAATGAAGTGCTCTGCGAAATCTCAGGACACTGTCAACAATTTGAAATCCGAGCAACCATGCCAAGTCAGTTTAGCAATATAATTTCCTCTCTTATCTTAAAAAAGCACATATTAAACCTTGATAACCACAGAAAACAAATCAAATGTGCAAAGACCAATTATAAAAGTTAAATCAGAACTTTAACATATGTGGTCAGCTTCATCTACATGTTAATTTTGTTAATCTGTCTCAGTATTCACATTCCAAATGTGGTGTATTATAAGATGAAAGTTTTATGAAAAGCTTGTTAGAAAAGAAAATACCACCTTGCAGCAAAATGTTGCTCTAAAATACTAGATCTCCTGCAGGTGACAGAGACAAGTAGGACCACTTATCACATAATGAAAGAGACACTCATAGTATTCCCTTACCAGTCAGAAGATGTCTGCCTTCATTCTTTCTCCATCCTCTTTAGAAAGACAACAAAAGATTAATCTAGTTCACAAATTTAAAAATTAATTAGATCATTAATTCAAACTTCCCAACTCTGGTTTAATAAAATACAGCAATCTAGTCTTACATAATACACTACATTTATAAAATACAGGCATCTATTCCTTATCAGCATGAGAAAACAGAAGACACTAGTATCAAATTTACAATGTGCAAGTTAGTAATTTCTTTAATTTTAAACACAGATTTATGTTTTTCTCTGTTTGTCTGGTTAATCGATTGTTGTATTGTAAAAATTATTAGCTGATTACTCAGGAATAGGTGTCCAATAGCTATGTGGCTTAAGTAATAATGCTTTCAGCAGCAGGTCACAGAACAGTTTACAATGGAGGTTGATCTAGCAGTTGCCCACCTAACAGATAAAGAAAGTGAAATATAATTTTTGTGAATTTTTTTGCACTATAGTGGCACAGCCTGGAAGATCTCCTGAATTCCTTGAAAAAGCTCAAAGACCCCAAAATATCGAAGTAAATGTGCTTCCAAAGTTAAAAAAAATCAAACCAAGCCAAACCAAAACCAGTGTGCCACTCAGATAAAATTTAACTATATAGCGTGCCTTAATTTTGCCTTTTCCCAGTTTGTAAACATTTTACTTTTTAATTTGAACATTCCTATCACATAAAATCAGCTACCCATTCATTTATTGACATGTTTGTTTACTAAGAAAACTTATTATATTTTTTGCTTTCAAAAGAGCTAAAAATTTTAAGTACATGTCAAAAGACACGATTCTCTTGTTTCACAGTGTTTTTGAAGTAGTATAATTTCACTCATTTGAGGAGCCTACATAAATACTTAGCATAATTTCTAGATCAATAAGGCATAAGTAAAAAGTGTGAATAACATAAAAAAGTAGTAGGTGAGAAGTAATAAAGAGAGAACTCTTTAAGACTGCATTGAAGCTGGAAGAAATTGTTTCATGAGCAAGAAGTAGAAAGCCACAAGAGAAAAAAAAGTATGGATCTCTTCTTCCTGTCATTTACCTTGGTTTGCTGTTACAATGCCTTTAAGAAGACTTAATAACTCCTAACTAAACCATCATGAGATAAAAAAGTATAGTGGCTTGTGAATATTACTATTTACCCTATTGTCTCTAAAATGTGAAGCTTCTTATTTAGCACTTATGTACAATAAAAGGTTCCATAAAATGTACAATACAGGTATATTCTCCTTTATAAAGTTTTCCAGTAGTAAGATAGCTATACATTCACATATTTTCACCAGCACTGGACCATACTCAATAGTGTTAATTTTAATGTTTATACTAAGAAATTATAGAGTCTTACTACACTGTCTTATTTCTTATTACACTATCAAATTTGATGCTAATGTCTTCTATTTTCTGATGCTTAGGAGAAATATAGATTACTAGATGACTATTTGATAAGTTCACTGCAAAGTGCATCATGCAGTTTCAGAATCTTGCTATGTCACTTTGTTAATTTTGTGCTATTTCAAATAAGTTTTTTACATTTCTAGTACTTTTAAAAATAGATTTCTATATGGTACCACTCTATAAAATCCAGTGTGACTAGCACCCCCACGGTGTGACATGAAGACTCTGATGGCACTGCACTTTATCATTATATTCTCAATACTTTTATTGGACTAGGTCAACAGACAGCTGAATATGAGCCAGCAATGTGCCCAGGTGGCCAACAAGGCCAACAGCATCCTGGCTTTTATCAGGAATAGTGTGGCCAACAGGAGTAGGGAAGTGATCATGCCCCTGTACTCGGCACTGGTGAGGCCGCACCTTGAATACTGTGTTCAGTTTTGGGCCCCTCACTACAAGAAAGATGTTGCATTCCTGGAAAATGTCAAACAAAGCTGGTGAAGGATCTAAAGAACAAGTCTTATGAGGAGCGGCTGAGGGAACTGGGGTTGTTTAGTTTGTAGAAAAGGAGGCTGAGGGGAATGTTGTAGTGAGGTGGGTGCCAGTCTCTTCTCCCAGGTAACAAGCAAAAGGACAAGAGGAAATGGCCTCAAGTTGTCCCAGGGGAGGTTTAAATAAGATATTAGGAAAAATTTTTTCACAGAAAGGGTTTTCAAGCACTGGAACGGGCTGCTCAGGGAAATGGTTGTGTCCCTGCCCCTGGAGGTATTTAAAAGATGGGTAAACGTAGTGCTTAGGGACATGGTTTAGTGGTGGGATGGCAGTGTTAAGTTAATGGTTGGACTTGATGATCTTAAGGGTCTTAAGGGTCTTTTCCAACCTAAATGATTCTATGATTCTATGTTTATCACTGATCATCTGTTTGCCCTTCATCTGCTACCATTATTTCAATGACAACTAATCTATATCTCTGCTTATTCATATATTATTCATATATTCATATATTACCTGTGCCTCTGACATAACTGAGAGCTTTTAAAACATTTAAAATGTGTTTTTAATTGCCTAAATGAATTATACATCTGCTTTTGATTATGCAAACTGTAGAAAGATGTTGCCTGATTACTGCTAATACAATGATTTTGCCTTTGTTTCAATTGCTGGTGATAATTTTCTTTTATATTTTCAATGACAGTTGTGATGAGTGACTAATTGCTAACACCTGGCTCATAAACCATAAGGTACTGATTGAAAAAACATCACATTGCAAGAAAGTTAACAGTGTCAAAACTTTAAGTAAATAAGTGAATTCAAGTGAGTTAAGACCATGTTATTTCATAGAAGAATTGCTTGTACTGTGGCGTTTGTTTTTTTACATATATATGTATATGTATATGTATATGCTTGCTTTTTTTTATTGGGATGATCAGTCCCAGCCATTTCAACTCTAGTATGTTGCTTTCCATCCATCCTTTTGGTCTTACCAGACTAAGCTTCCGTTTCATACCTTGTACTGTCAAGACTAAAACAATTAATCATTCTATTGTTGATTTATGATACATGTTTCTAGAAGTTCTAGTAGGAAGAGGTTAATGTCTCTTCCAAGATTACATTTTCCACATGATGACATATAACAAGTATTCCATGTTACCAGAATGAAATGAATAGTTACCTCTTCTACTGCGTTCTTCAGTCTACCTTCTGTTTTATCATAAATTGTTCATAGAGTCAGGAAACATCACAATATTAAAACTGAATTCTAATTTGTTTGAGACTGTTATATATTTGTATTTTTATCAGAGAGGGGTTTTTTCTTTATTTATTTATTTCTTTTTTTCCTCTCTTTCAGTTTTTTTTTTCTTTATTTTTCCTTTTTATTTTTCCTTTCCCTTTCCATTTCTGTTTCCCTTTCCCTTTTCCTCTCCTACTGTGTATGGGGTGTTACCACCATAGGGTATCATATTCTTTTCATCATAATTATTTGTACTTTAGTTATTATTGCTGGCATATACTGAAATGGTCAGCAAGGCTGAACCAAAAGCAGGAGCATTGTGCTAGAACTACATAAATGTAAAGTACTATAGTGCCCTATAAGAAACTTTATTGTGAAGGAAGCTTGACAGATCCAGAAAGTAGTCTATAAATAATTTAGTGAAGATGTCTCATGGCCAAATGAAATTTCTTTGTCTTTACTGTGTTTTTAACAGAGGGACAGACTGCAACAAAAAAAAGAAATACAACTTTAGGTAGGTATGTAGACAGGTAGACAGATGGATAGACAGAGCATTAATATGTTACTTCTTACATTTTTTTGTCACCACAAGTGATTCCTTTTTAATAAAGATTTCCTACATTTAGTTATTTTAATTCTGACAGTATTAAAAATATTTGTTTGATGAAGTACCTATGAAATGAAGTGCCAAATTGTAACAATTAGTGTGAGCGCTTTTATACATATCTAATAGTCCTGTTTTACTATTTCTTTTGAGTAACAATATTCTAACAATATAAAATGTTGTCTCTATATAATAGTTTTTGTCTACATTGAAGCTTAATTAAAGGGAAAATAATTTCCTCTTCCTTTTATTTAGCTTTTAAATGCTTTGCCACTCCCAGCCTTCCAAAAAATGAGCATACATTCTAATAACGTCATGCTCCCTGCTTCAGGAGTTACTGTTTAACCAAACACCAATAAATCAAACTTTAAAATTATTTTCTGCTAAATTTCACTTGAAGTATTAGAGGAAATTATATGAACACAATATCTGTTCTTTATAGTTTGATTTATTGCTTCATACTATCTTTCTGCAAGGGAAACCAAAAAATGAGGTCAACACTAAATATTTAAAACTGAACAGCACTATTAGGTTGAAATACATTTTTTGAACTTTTTAAGACTGTGAAAGAAACAAGTCAAATTGTTCTTATTACAGATATCATAAAGAGAATGCATTTGTACTTTATTGAAGGTATTTTGAAAGAATTGAGGTTGAGGTCTAGTCAATCCAAATGGCGGATCATAGTTTATTGCTAACACCTCATTTTTTTTGTCTCCTACAAGACATTGTAGCTATGCAAATAAACACAAGTAAAAGAGTTTCCAGTGCTCTTGGAGTACATGAATTCTAGGGACTGGAGCATGTCTACCATGAGGAAAGGCTAAGAGCTGAGACAGTTCAGCCTAGAGAAGAGAAGCCTTAGTGGAGATCCTATTTATGTGTAAAAATATCTGAAGGGAGGATGCAAAGAAGTCAAAGCCAGGCTCTCTTTCGGTGGTGCCCAGTGACAGGACCACAGGCAATGGGCACAAACTGAAATATAGTATGTGTCATCTGAACATCAAGAAACACTTTTTTTACTGTGAGGGTGACTAAGTACTGGCACAGGTTGCCTAGAGAAGTTGTGGAGTCTCTNNTTCCAACCTAAACCATTCTGTGATTCTGTGGTTCTGTTCATTCAGTACAAAATTAATGAATTTTGAAATTATGCAAATTTCAAATAGCTTAGCTGTAGCTGACTTTAGCTAGACTCAGTTTAGGGAGGAGATGGTAAACTGCAAAAATACCAAGACTACTCTTTGCAAAGAATTTAACTCATTGTTAGTTAGAAATGGAGTGGCAAAGGCTGACTTTTCTTATAGAAATTTAAAGTAAGATCTGAAGAATACACAACTTAGGAACTGAGTCTGGCTCTTCTGTAAATCTGCACTAGTTTATGATCAGTAGTCACCCAGCATTTACACAATGCCAGAGTTCAAGTCTTGGGACTTGGTTCTCAGAATTTTATGTATAGTATTTTTTGTAGTTCAAGGTGCCAGGTAAGCAATCTGACATATTGACATAGTTTCACTTACTCAGGTTTTTTTGTTGTTGTTTTTTAAAGGAAGAAAAAACAGTTTAATAATTCAGTGACCTTCGTCATTTTGGAAAGCAAACATTTGCAAGATACTCTTTTGTATGCTTGCATTCTGCTATTCTTCCTTTTACTGCACTGAAATGTGTAACATGTGCAAAAGAGAAAAGAAAAAATCTGTTTGCCTCTTTTTCTCCATAGTGTTAAGACATCCAAGGAAGTGGTTGAGTCACCACCCCTGGGTGGTTTTTAAAAGATGTGTGGATATGGTGCTTAAGGACATGGGTTAGTGGTGGACTTGGCAGTGCGAAATTAATGATCTTGATGATCTTAAAGTTCTTTTCCAACCTTAGCTTTTTTATGATTCTATGATTCCTTCTGAAATACTAAACACGTATTCAGGAAAAATTAACTATTATTCTTCTTGGACAATCTAATAACTATTTTATAACTATATATTTCAAAAAGTCATATTGAAAACATACAAACATAAAATGAGTGTCTAGCCTGTGCAAGAATAGGTTGCCATGACAATAATAATAATATAACCTCATTACACATTTACAATATACACAGCTACAGGATTTGAAGAAGAGTGTGTTTTTATAGTAAGAGTAAAAATATTTCCAGCTATTTTTTACAAGTGTTCTCAGAATACCATCTAAAAAGGATCGAAGGTCATTCAGATGCTTTTTAGATACTATTGAAAAGAAATTTATCACGTGTCATGTCCTTATCTAGTAGAGTCTTTCATCATAAATTCCGTTTTACCTGCCATTTCTCTGTTTTAGTTACTCATTTTGCTTAGCACAAATCTGATCTGAAGATCTGATTACAGATCGGAAGAGGCTATATCTCTATACAGTTAATTTTTTTTCAGAAATGGAGAATTTTGTGCTACGCTGGAACAGAAGTTTCAACCCCTGCTAATGCCAAGCAAAAGCATTCTGCAGTGAAACACCTGTACCTGGGCCACGGGGACAACAGCGACCATGATCACCCCACTCCTCCCAGCAGGGACAACCAGGCACACCAATCACTCAATGTAACCCCCTCATTGCTTGCTAAAGGCCAAACCTTCTCACTCAGCATTAGGAGGCTAAAGACAACACCAAAGAGAAAGGGTAGATGATACATTACGTATAGCAATTTTAAGGGTATTATTAATCAAGCCTTTTAAAATTACTTAGATCATTTTTACAATTAGACTGCTATTAATTACAATAAATAAATTTTAACTCCACATAGAGTCTCCCAGTATATTTCAGGGTACTATATACTTATGAAAAAGAAAATGCTCAATTCATATGATTTCTCTGTAAGGGGTTGTTTTCTGGGGTTTCTTTTGCTGTTAGTACTGGTTTTCACCTAACGGTACAAGTTGGTACAAGTGGGAGGATGTAATAAGAACATGGAAGTAGTTAAAAAATTTCTAGCTGGCCTGTTCTTTTCTCTCACCTTTGATAAATGCTGCAGGTGTTTGGGGTTTTTTTGGGGGTTTTTTTCCCCCTTTTCTGTAATATTATTCCTGGAATTATTAGGGTTAGCTCTTTAATGAATTAGGCCTTATATTCTTGGTCCTATTGCCAAATTGCCTTAAATCTGCATCTTTTATAGAAAATGTCCTTACTCTAGGAGGCCATTGCATAGGATGGTTGTTGCTCCAAACAAATAATTATGCTGAAGCAGTAATTTCAGACTGATTTCTCTGAAGCATGGATTCAGAAAAATAGCCTGTGTTTAAAAAATAACCCTGTGCTGTTACCTGCCATATTTAGTAAACTGAGTGTTAAAAACTGAGGAGGGAAAAGGAAAAAACCAGGAACTGGTGTTAAGTGAAGAAAACTATTTAGCTGAAGATTCTGAAGATTGGCTTAGCATAGCTTTTCTGAGGAAGTAAAGTAACTACAAAATGCACCATTGTAATCTTTTCTGTGGAACATAGCTCCCTAAAAGTGAAAACATGTTTATTTTACTAATGACCGATGAGGTTATGAAGTGAGAGAGTGCAGTGAATAAAGACTGAACATTCATCCCTTTAAAATGTGAAATATTTTCTGCAAGTAGTTTTTCTGTAATGACGTGATTAAATATATTTATATTAAATTATAGTTCTACATAGGAACCAAATTTTTTGCGCCTCGATGCCGAGTGTGGTTCAACGGACTATAAATAGATGTCTGCTGGTATTAAAATACTTTAGTTTTGGCAGTGATATATCTGTGCTGCTATGTCTTTGCCTCCTCCCGTATCCACATACTAACTACTGGATTGTATAGGGGCAGTACTCATCTATTTTTGCATAGTAGATGTATCATTTTAAAAGGTATTTGTATTGCCTTTCTTGCACAACCACTAGGAACCCAGCGCACAGCATGTGGGCATCTTGCAGCTGGTGCATCCTACTATAGGTCTGTGCTAAGATTTTGCTGTCTACCTGCCAGTTGTTCTTTGTTATGATATAGCTACGACTACAGAAAAAGCCCATCTACGGCAAAAGCTTCTGAAATAAGGATGAAGAATTACCTTCCAATAAAATAAATTGCTGATCCCACACTTGCTCAGGCTGGTTATGAAATTATTGACAATGCGGGCAAGGAATTGAAGACAGATTTTTTGCTTACAATAATGAGCACCTGTTTGTGTCTCCTAGGATTGCGCTGTTAGAGAGGGCAAATGTAGTGTTTTGAAGTGTGTGAGACATGTTGCAGTTTTATAGTTGTGTATTGTCCATCCTGTGAATGGAGGTATGTTGAGAAGCCATGAAGAAGTGCTGAGTGTTTTCCTTGGGCCTGCTGCAGACCTGACAGTTTCTGGCTGCACAGCAGGTCTGGACTGCTGCTTAACTGACTGGCTACAGCATCCAGGAGGGACGAGAAGCTGACTGGAGTAATGACCTTGTGTGGGTAGTATATATTAGTGGAGCTGCTGAACTGTTTTCCTGTGAAAGTCAACACATCCGTGGAGAAAACTATTGACCCAATATTGCATATAAAGTAAAATTTTCCATGAGCATTTACACATGTGTATTGATCACTACAAGAAACAGTGGTGCTCAACCACTTACCTCATGAGAGAAGGTGCTTCCCTTATCTACAGACATAAGTAGTGGCAATTGATAAGTTGGTGCAGGCTGTGTTATGCTTTGAGGTGTGCTAGTTTGTATCTGCAACATAGGATGGCCTGAAGTATCAGAGAGCTAAAACTCATGCTGCAGGCCTGTGTATCTACAATTCCCAACGACAATGAGAAAATATGATACTGACAGAGGCATTGCTAATTAATATAGGCACCTACTTTGAGGGATGCTGTTATCTAATATATGGACATTTTTATTCAGTTAGATTTAACAAGAAATATTATCAGATTTTTTGACCAAAATTACCTTGTCATAATGATAACGTTAATGCTATTTGGAAATTACAGAGTAAAATGTTAATAATATCATAATCATGTGCATATTTGTACACTTGTGCACCATCACGCTCATATGAGGTTTTTTACAAGTTCTCATATATGAGCCCAATTATATACATGTGAAAATGTTTATAATTTTTTGTCAAATAAGGTGTATCTGACCTTTCTTAATATTATAATGAAAATGAAGATGGAAAATGGAAAGATACAAATCCATATAAATCACAAATACATTAGGTATAAAGCTAGAAAATAATTTTCAATAGTCCATGGATAACAAAGGAAAAGTGTGTTTGCTGTCTAATAATATAGAATCATAGAATAATTTAGGTTGGAAAAGACCTTTAAGATCATCAGGTCCAACTGTTAACCTAACAATGCCAAGTCCACCACTAAGCCATATCTCTAAGGACCTCGTCTACCTGTCTCTTAAATACCTCCAGGGATGGGGACTCGACCACTTCACTGGGCAGCCCATTCCAGTGCCTGATAATGCTCTCTGTGAAGAAATTTTTCCTCAAGTCTAACCTAAACCTGCCCTGGTGCAACTTCAAACCATTTCCCCTTGTCCTATTGCCTGTTACCAGAGAGAGGAGGCTGACCCCTACCTCGCTACAACCTCCTTTCATGTAGTTGTAGAGGGCAATAAGGTCTCCCCTCAGCCTCCTCTTCTCCAAACTAAACAAATCCAGTTCCCTCAGCTACTACTCATCAGACTTGTGCTCCAGGCCCCTCACCAGCTTTGTTGCTCTCCTCTGGACACATTCCAGCAATGCAACATCTTTCTTGTAGTGAGGGGCCCAAAACTGAACACAGTATTCAAGGTGCAGCCTCACCAGCACCGACTACAGGGGGACGATCACTTCCCTGCTCCTGCTGGCCACGCTATTCCTGATACAAGCCAGGATGCCATTGGCCTTCTTGGCCACCTGGGCACACTGCTGGCTCATATTCAGCCAGCTGTCAACAAGTAGCCCCAGGTCCTTTTCTGCCAAGCAGCTCTCCAGCCACTCTTCCCCAAGCTTGTAGCACTGCATGGGGTTGTTGTGGCCCAGGTGCAGGACCCAGCACTTGGCCTTGTTAAACCTCATACAGTTGGATGCAGTCCATCCATCCAGCCTGTCCATGTCCCTCTGCAGAGCCCTCCTCCCCTCGAGCAGATTGACACTACCACCCGTTTGGTGGCATCTGCAAACTTACTGAGGGTGCACTCGATCCCCTCATCCAGGTAATTGATAAAGATATTAAACAAGACTGGCCCCAGAACAGAGCCCTGAGGAACACCGCTTGTGACCAGCCACCAACTGGATTTAACTCCGTTGACCACATCTCTTTGGGCTCGGCCATCCAGACAGTTTTCTACCAAGTGAAAAGTACACCAGTCTAAGCCATGAGGTGCCAGCTTCTCTAGCAGAATGCTGTGGGAGACAGTGTCAAAGAC
>BOSO01031649.1:22454-36621 GCA_018403395.1 Gorsachius goisagi | reverse complement strand
CCGGCTGGAGGGGCACGCAGGCCAGCCGGCCCCCATCCCCGCGGAGGGGTTCCCGGTGCCGGCCGTTATTGCTTAGGAGCCCCGGTGGCTGTGGAGCAAAGGCTTGTCAGAGCCACATCTCAGCAGCCAGCCCTTGCCACAGACCTTGGTTGAGGCTGGGAAAAGCATTCTACATTTTTGATGTAATGTTTCCTAATGTTTCACCCAACAACCCATAAATTTCACAAGAACAAGCCTATAAAGGGTTTGTTTGAGGAGAAAAGGACAGATTGCTACAGGCTGTAACTCTGCGGAGTGAGAGGCCTTTAAAGAAGCTCTTGACAAATGGCACGAGGAACAAGACATGCACAGGACCATTCCTCAGGGGACGGGGCTCGCCCACCCGGCGCGCGGGCTGGATCCTGCCCTCCCCGCTCCAGGCCAGAGGGGGGGGGAAGCAGAGCCCCGTCCTGGCTGCTCCTCCAAACCCGCCGCCTCTCGCCCGGCTGCTGCCCCGCATGGCACGGGACGGATCCTCGGTCTGCACCAGTGCCCCCTCGGCGGGGCTGCGGGCAGCCGCTGCCCGCTCCGGCAGCACCGGGATAACGGGGGCAGACCGGGCAGTGCAAAAATGGCACAAACGCTTCCCGGGAGCTTTCCGAGTAGAGAGCGGAGCCGAGCCTGTGCTGGGGCAATCGGGCTGAGGACCCTTCTTACCCCGCCTCATCAGCTGAACTTAAATTTCTCTAAACAATTATTTTACAAGCAAGGAGACAGGACAGACCCTTCGGCGTGTGAGCGATCACACTGCTCGCTGCCCGTGCTCCGCCAACGCGGGTCTTTGTCGCCACCAAAGCAGTTTCTGCGCCTTGCCCGCGCGCAGCTCCGGCGGGTTTATACTAAAATGCTCTGCAGCCTTGTTAGTAACAGTCAGCGAGCCGATCAGCACGTGCTAAAGTCCTGCTCTGACAGTGCAATCAATTAAATATCAATTAATCAGTTAATCAGGGGAGAGGATGCACAGAACAATGCCGGCGATGGCCCGTCCGTAACCCGGAACGTCTCACGCCAGCTCCGCGCATGCAGCCAGACGGGGACGTCATTTTTTGGCGAGGGAGTTCCAGGCAGTGCCGGCGGGGCAGAGCCGGGCCAGCTCTGCAAATGCTTTCCCACCCGTGCTCGTTAGAACAGCGACACAGCTCCCTTCCTCCTCCTCACCTCCGCGTGCAGCCTCTGCCGTGCTCGTTTTCAGCCAATACCCCTGCGAGGGAAATTTAGTGATGCTCCTGAAAAGCGCTTTTTAAACCCAAATGCTCAAATATCCTCACAACTGATAACAGATCGTCGGTGTGAAGCTGGCACGCGGATGCGTAATTATGATGCTGTGTCCTTGGCGTTACCTGTGTGAGGTGGGAGGAATGAATAACGCGTCCTCCCCGCCGCACGCCCGGCAGGAATTCCCACCGCTGACCCCAGGCCCTCCTGTCCTGCAGAGCCGAGGCTTTGCTGATGCAGAAAATCACACAGAACTTGGAGGGAAACAAAAATGTTCAAGAAGGCAGGAATTTGCCTTTAAATAGGAAGAAACTAAATCTGCCATGGAGGCTGCCACAAATGCCTCTTCCAGCTGTGGAGATAGGGAAGATGCCAAGATGCCGGCGCACCAAACCTCGGCACCCTCCAGGACTCTCTGGCTGCCGCGTCTGCCGCACACGCTCTGCACGGCTGGCGGACCCGGCTCCTCCGTCCCAGCCACCCCAGCACCCCACTGCCCTTTGCCCCTTGGGGACGCACTGGCCCTGGGAGAAGCCACCCCATGGCTCTCCTCCTCCTCCTCCTCCTCCTCCTCCTCCTCCTCCTGCCCTGGGGACCCTGGCGCCAGTGGCTGTGTGAAACGGTTCCTCGGCACGGACGTTTGTGGCCATGGGTGCTTCGGTCCTGGGGGAGCTGCTTGAACACTTCTGTTTCTAGAAGGCCCCCTCTGGCTCGTCCTTCCCCTCCCCTCGGTCCGTGATGCTCACCCTGGGCAGTCTCCCCATCTGCGCCCTTTCGCCCTGCCAACCCCCAGGGCAGGTGGCCCCCCCAGACCTTTTCACCTCGGGCAGGTCCTGCCCGTGCCTTAACCCGATTTGGATGTGCCGGGATGTGAGTGATACACCTACCCAGAGCCTGAGCCCTCCAGAAGCCACTGCTCGTTTCCATATACCCCCGTAAATGGATAACTGGCTCTTTTAATCTTGTTACTAAATTGTAATGGAATTATCCCTCTAATCCTTTGGAGCAAGAGCAGAACTCAGCCACCAATATAAAATAAAAAAAAAAAACCAACCCCAACCCTACAGTAATCATAGATTTTAAAAGTATTTATTTTGTGCTGCTCTCCGATAGGCCGTATATAAAATTTTGTTTCAGAGGAATAATGCCGTGGAGCGCACTTTGCGGCTGCACTGTGATTAAGTCCTTTTTAATCTGCTGTGTATGTGGAGGTGCAGCGCTTTCCCAGCACAGCTCCCTCCATGCCAGACTCTCTGTTAATGGGGTTACCGGCTTATCGGAAAGAGCCAGAATTACCCAGCTCCGGGAGGCTTTTGCTCTGATCTGCTTAGACACCCGGGCCGTTCCAGGGCAGGGAGGGCTCGGGGACGGTAAGCCAGCTTCTTCCTCAGCACCATGTGCCCCTCGCTGCTCTATTTTCTTGCAAGGAACTTTCTGGCTGGTAAATCTGTTCGGAGCGATTGGGTCCTGCTGCTGCTCTGCCTGCCTGCCTGCCTCGCCGCGGGCAGTAACCGGCTGCTGCCAGGACGGGCAGGTACCGCTGCTGACGGGGGGGACGGGGCAGCAAAGACGGAGCCAGCAGACGGGTCAGCGAGGGCCCGGGAGCTGGCCTTGCCTGGACACAGTCGCAGTGAGCGCAGCAAAAGCGCGGTTGACGGAGGAAATCATTGGCAACGCGATGGGGAAGTGCAGTTGGCTCCACAACCCCGGGGTACCTGGTGCCATCAGGAAAAGGCAGCTGGTGCTGCCACGGTGCAGCGCACGGAGCCATCCTGCTTGCAATCCCGCTGCAACCTCCTCCTCCTCGCCAGCCCTCGGCAGTCACAGGCTCTGTTCATTCCTTTCCAACCATAGCCCCCAAACCTTGACCCCGAGAGGCGGTGGCAAAGCGGGGACAAGGGCAGCGGGGGCTGCGGTCAGGACGAGCAGAGCACAGCCAGAAGGGTTTTTCTTCACGCAGCACAACCCCGACACCGGGGGGGGGCACGAGGAAAATCATTTGGCGGATGCAAAAGCGTCCTCTGGAAGCGGATGGGTTATAGACAGAGACACGTCCCCGCCCGCGCGGGCACGGGGGCTCGTAGCGGCGTTTGGGCGACGTGAAGGCAGGCACATCGGCGGGAGGGACCCCCCAGTCCCGGAGCGCTCTGCGCCTGGCACGCGGGGCGAGGTAGGGAGTGAGAAGGAGCAGGTTAGGGATGTGCTGGCTTCTTGTCACAAAGCATTTGCTGACCTTTCTGTAAATATTTCTCAGAAAAGGCTAAGTGCCCGGGTCAGTTCAGAGGGTGCCGTGCCGTGATCAGCACTTTGCCTGGGGCCGCGGCCACGGCTGCCGTTGACAAATCGCAGTTGACCCGAGCCACTGCGGGCGCAGGCAGCCGTGCGGCGCGGGGGCAAGCCCGGCCCAGCACCACGCTGCCGGCTTAAACGCCGCGGTGCGTGCCTGCTGCCTGCGCCGACCGAGCTTTGTTGCTGACGGCCATAGCTTTGCGTGGCGGGCAGATGATGTTTTAGGGAAACCAATGCAATTTAGTCCTTAATAAAGTGAACGCTGCGGAACACGAGGCATTTATGAAACGCTGCTTCTCACCTGATGACCTTGCCTGGATTTTCTATACCCCAGATTAAAGAGGCCTGACGCATTCACACTGCAGACACCAGATGTGAAGTGAAAGGAGCAACTTCATGGAAGGCCATATCATCTGGCTTCAGACAACATTGCACGAGGGCAAAAAAAGGGGTTCATGGGGATGATTTTAAATGTGAAGTGTATTCCTTCTTTTCTTGTTGTTTGCTGGCAGAAAGTACTGCCTGGAAGTTCAAGGTTGGAGATTGGTACAGTGAAGTCCTATAGACCAGACCCCTGAAAATACTGCGCTGCTAAACACAAGCAGCTGGAGAAACACCCGCAGACACCGCCTGTGGGAAGGCCGTACTGCGGCTGGCACGGCATTTACAGGTTCTACCAGTCCACGACAAATCTGCCCTGGTTCCTTACATCGGTTTAACTCTGGATCTCATCGGAGCAGCTTGCGCTGGCGAAAAGGAAGCCGCTGTGATGGCACCCGGTAGCAAACGGTCACGGCAGCGCCTGAGCACAGGAGGCTGCACTGGGCACGTCGGGCTGGAGCCCAGCACCCGCACGGAGCAGCCCTGGGTCCTGCGCCCGCTGCCCCGGCCGCGTCTGCGAGCGAGCAGGCCGGGGGGGGGGGAGAGGGGGAGACTGGCTGCACGGCGAGCCCTCAGCATGCTTTCCTTTGCATGCCCGTGCTTTCCTGAGCTCTTTTCTGTCCCCACTCTGACCCAAATGCTGCCTGCGCCGGTGCATGACAGCTCCCCGCTCGCCCCACCTCCGGCACGATTCCTGCCCGCTGGCATCCCCCTCCTGCTTCCCGCAGCACGGGCACGGAGAGGGAATTTGCTCAAGGTGGTGTCAGAAGTTCAACGCCCCCACGGCACCCGAGGTGCTCGCGAAATGCTCGGGAGGTTGGCAGGAGCGTGCAGGGTTCGGCGTGCCTCCCCGCTCCGACACAGGCGGCTGCAGGCGTGAGTTTGCACCGGGGTTGCTCCATTACGCGTGTGCGCAGGAATGTCTGTGCACATGTGCGTGGGAACGCCCCAGGCCCCCAGCCTGCAGAGATTTATGTACGTGCTTAACTCTTAGCAGATGAGAAATCCCAGTGAGACTATGCATGTGCTACAGGTTAAAGACAGGCATAAAGCTTTGAAGCGTCTAAATCTTAGATTATAAAGATTATAAATTTTAGGAGGACACGGACAGCCTCTGCCCGCACGGCAGCAGTGTCCTGCAGAGGAGGGGCGGCGTCTGCCTGCGCTTGCACCACCTCACCTTCATCCCCCGCGTTGGCACCGGCCGGGCAGGACCGCGCCGGCGTGGTGCAGCCCCTCTGGGTGCCAAGCACGGCCGGGGAGGGGCTGGGCAGGCTGGTGGTCACGGTGTGGGCGGCGGGGGAACGCGCTGCTCGACGCACGAGCTTCAACGGCTCAAAGGAAGGGTCTGCAATGAGAAGCAGATGATGCACCCGTTCCTCTTTCGGCACTGGGGCTCCCACCCTCACACACGGGACCGTGGCGCGGGCCGCAGGCTGCTGGGGACGCTCGCCCAGCGGAGCCGGCCGGGTCTGGGGGCTCCTCGTGAGCCGGCCGGGTCTGGGGGCTCCTCGCGGGCGTTGGCCCCTCTCCTGCTGCCTTAGCAAGACCATGGGGAGCTGACGCAGCAAGAGCCAAATACAAAAAATGGGGATGTGCCTGAGCTCGGCCAGAGCAGTCGTGCTGAGGTGGGGCTGGGGCTGGGGGGCAGAGCCTGCGGTGCAGGGCCAGGGCTCCCCGTGTCCCCGCTGGCCACCAGCGACCCAGCCCCGTCACAGGGGCTGCTGCCGCACGCAGGTGGCACCAGCCGTCCGGTTTTGCTTGCTGGTGATTTCAAAAAGACAGGAAACTGTTTCCTGCGACTCTGTATTTTTAATTCACATTTTCACAGCTCTGCCTGTCCTAAATCCCAAGCAGATGGTGCAACTCAGCCCGTCTCCTCCAGCAAGGATGATCCCCGGGGCCTCCCTGCAGAGTGTACATTTCAAAGGATAATTCCACGAGCGCTTCTTACCCTGATCCAGAGCCTTCTGAGCATCCGTGTACTTCATCACTCCTCGCACAGACCTGCCCCTGCCTTGCACCAGCTCCCACCGGGGCTTCCTTTTCTCTTTTCAAAGCTAAGCAGAGTGGCAAGTTCTTAGATGCAACCTTGGAAGCAAAGGGAGCCGTGAAACACGAGCTGCAGAAGTAAAAAAACAAAGAGGAAAATGAAAAGAGAGAAACAGGAGAATTCCTGTACGACACCCCCGGTCTGTGCTGCGTAAATGGGAACCGTCCTCCCCCCCCACCCCGGCGCGGAGGTAACCCCGTCACGAAGCGGCCCCTCTCCCGCCCCCCCAGCACCTTTTTGTGCTCGTGAAGCATTTCTGCACTAACAAATCCTGTTTGATAATTGTGTTGCAAAAGCCTCACTCTGAATATTTAATAGAATTATTGCTAGTTATCAGCACAAGTAGGTGATAAATCACAGGCCGCCTCTACCCAGCACCAGGCAGAGCCATTAGGGGGTTTCAATCACGCTTCCCACCCTGCCCCCATGTCAGAATGACCATGAATTAAACAGAAAAACAAACAAACAACCTGCCCCCACCTCCCCAGGTTTCATTCCTCTAAAAAATAAAAAGCTAAAGAAAGGCTCATAGGCTCCAGCCCCGGCCCCGAGCGCCGCAAGCCCAACTTTTCGGTGGCCTCGACTCCCTCCGGCGCTGCCTCCCCGGCAGAGCCCTCCGGCGCTGCCCCCCTCCGCCGTGTACGAATGAGGTGATCTTTTAGCTGCCCTTTGTCTCGGAAAAAAATTAATTCTCATTTGCATTACCTCGACTAAATGTCACCCACCGATATTTTGTTAGACATTAGCGATGCTGGCAGAGAGGGGCACGGGATAATTGCGTTCTGCCTAGCGCTGGGATTTACATAATTTCAGACAGCAAT
The DNA here is from genome assembly GCA_018403395.1 of Gorsachius goisagi. Classification (NCBI taxonomy): domain Eukaryota; kingdom Metazoa; phylum Chordata; class Aves; order Pelecaniformes; family Ardeidae; genus Gorsachius; species Gorsachius goisagi. Next base: position 29,823 of record BOSO01031649.1, on the reverse strand, counting down.
TAAAGAATCCCTGGGAATTTTTTTTTTTTCCCTTCCAACCTCTCCTACAAAGAAAGTGTTCGTTTACATTAAGCGCTCAGCTCCTCGCTGTTCATTTGCATAAAATTAAAGGTTTTTGTGTTCTGGAACAGCAGGGTAACATTTAAAATTCCGTTTCAAAAAGCTCACCTTAGAATAATAAAATGTTAATATCATTTCACGGGCTGGAGAAGGTTGCCAGCTGCCTTTCGCTTCAAACTTTTACCCAATGCTAACTGTTTGGGTGGGTGATATTATTATTATTTTTTTTTGTTTGTTAAGATATAAACTTTCTTGAAAAAGTGGGGGGATGTAAACGCGCCTGCCGATGGGTCTCCGCAGGGCTACTCCAGAGCAGAATGTTTGTTTACTCCATAGTTTTTTAATTAAAAAATCATGCAAAAGAGCAGCAGTGGAATATTATAGGCTTTAATGTGCCGTCATACCCCAGACTAGGAGAGGAAATGCAATTTGGATCAAACCCTTTCATTTGCTTTCATGGCGATGGAAGCGGCGCTCCAACGCACGCCCGTGACGGGAGAGAACTTCCACCCCGAGACCGCGTCCGTGCCCAGGGCAGGGCCTGGAGCTCCAGGCAGCAAAGGGGGCGTCGAGGAAAGGCAGCCGAGACCCGACCCCTGGCTCCCGAGGCCGGTGGGGTCCCCCCCGGCCCCGCGCCCTCCTGCGGGCTCACCCGGAGCCCGGGGGAGGAGGAAGGGCTGGCGAGGAGCGGCTCTCGCACGGCTCCCGGGGCTCGGGCGCCCACCCAGCCGCACGCTCCTGGGCAGGGGCACCACGGCAGGGACCACCCGGCCCCTCGCCAAGAGCCACGGCCGCTGCTGGGAAGGGAGCGGGCAGCAGCCCTGCAGCTGCTGAGGAGGAGGAGGGTGGCAGCTCAGAGGGGCTCCGTGCCACGGCCCCTGCTGGGAAGGATGGGGAGCAGAGGCTGGAGGCCGACCAAGCTGGAGCTTTCCCAGCTCCTTTATTTTGAGCACTCTATCAGCACTGAATAATAAAAAATGACATTTCCATTTGAGGATGACACTGTCGAGGTCCCCATATGACCTTTCTCATATCACCAGGGTCCCTGGTGCCTGGGAAGGATTCTCAGCAGCGCTGCCCATCCCATGCACTAGGGACAGAGCCTCCAGCAAGGAGGGACAGGCTCTGCAGGGCTCTCCTGCCAGGCAGGGAGCATCCCACGGGGCTGGCAGCCACATCCCCTCGCAGGGGACGCAGCTCCCACCCCCTCGCACAAGCCCGGGAGACGCGGAGCCTCTCCCCCACCCTGCGACAACCCCAGCGCAAGCGGGGGGACCCCAGCCCTGGGGGTGGGGGTGAGCCGCCCTGCGCAGCAGGGGCTGGCACAGGCTCTGGGGGGAGTGCAGCCTTGGCACCAGCGCAGGGCGGTGGGGAGGTGGGACAGGAGCAGGGGCAGCTCCCATGGGAGATGGGGAGTCACCCCCAGACCCCTGCACGGGCGCACGGCGGCTCCAGCGGAGGAGCGATGGCCGCAGAGCGGCGTCCCAGCGACTGGCACGCACGATGCGCCTCACGCGGCAACGGCGCCGCTCGCAAAGCGTCCGCTGCCCCGAGCCCACGCGTGCCAGCCCCGGCGCAGCGGGCGAGAGGCAGGGGGGCGCCCTGCCCTGCGGCACTCACGGGGCGAGGGGTGCCCACCGCAGCCCCCGCCACCCTTCCTCCCTTCGCCAGCCTCATCCTCACCAGCGAGGACACCGCTCCTCGGCGGCCACCGCCAACCCTCGCCCCGCAGGGCCACCGCCAGGGCCTTCCCGCGCGGCCGAGCTCGTGGAGCAGCCGAGGCAGGAGGAGCTCTTCCACCTGGCAGTCCTCTTATCTGCCACCATTTGGGGCTGCTGTAGGATTGTTGCAAAAAAGTATATTCATTAAAAATGAATCCGAAGCCTAGCCGTTGCGTTCTCCGACTGGTTCAGGGGCAGGAGAACACTGAGCACAGCCCATGGTCTCTGGTGCCCGTGTTTGAGCCCTGCTTTAGGCTCCGGCCACTGACTCTCCTACCCCCCTGCCAGCAAATGCTGTTTTTTTCCTTAATGACTTGCACAGGGAATCGACCCCGTCGCGGCTGCCTCGGACACAAGCGCAGGACAGGCTCAGGTTTGTAAGCATCCAGCTCGCCAGCAGCCTGCTATAAATGTTTTCCAAACCGTTTTGTGTCTCTGGGACGCGAGAATTATCACTGTATCCCTGTAAAAATGAATATAAATTAGGATCAGCCCGCATTACACTTCACATGAGACGCTCACAAGTAAAACACGTGCCAGGCTCGTGTCAGCCGGCATCTTTGTCACCGCATCGCCTCGTCCGCCAGGACGCCCCCCCCTTCTCCGGGGCGTTCTGTCCTCGCGGCGTGCTCCTCCCGAGAAGTTTTAAAAGCCAGCACAAAGCCTGACTGTGGTGGGCAAGCAGAGCAACGAGCAGGCAGCAAAGCAGAAAATTAAGAATAAAATGGTTTACTTGGGGGGGAAAAAGGTGGAGTAACCCCCCGCTCCACAAATGCCCAGAGCAGGCAGCGGCCGAGCTGGGAGGCACCAGGCAGAGACCCCCAGGAGCTGCGTACCGCACCCCCGGAGACGGGGACCACGCACCCGCTTCTCCTCTAATGGCCCTGATGGAAGGACGAGACGCTTTCATTCCTAAAGCAAAACGTTGGTATTTGCTTCCCTTGTGCCTCCAACACTGCCAATGTTTTTCGCATCTGTTGGGACTCGCAGGCGACGTTTTCCTGCCCAAAGCACCGCTCCGGGGCTGCCGCCCCGCGACACGGACGTGTCAGCATCGTGGCCCGGTCCACGCGCCCACGGGAGCCCAGAGCGCCACGCGTGAGCACGGGGCAGAAGCGCGGACGTGCCGCCACGGGCCGGGCTCACGGCGCAGACGCGGACACGGATGGCGAGCGAGCTGGGCACCGAGGAGCGAGCTGGGGGGTCCTGAGCCCAGCAGAACCAGGGCTCCGTCCCCGCAGGCAACACCAGCGCTTCAGCAGCCCCTTGCCTTCTGGGTGAGAAGGAAACCAATCTTCTTTTAAATGGAAATGAAAAAGATTTGCTTGGGAATTTCTCTTACGGAAAGCCATCAATTCATTTTGAAGTTTTTCATTTCAAAATTTGTTTTCAATACTTTTACATTATTTTATGAGATCAGCAGTAGCGCATAACGTGACCTGTCACAGCGTGCCAGGTCGTGTCATAATATGCAGAATAGCAGAAGCGCATAATATTGCATGTCGTATTGACATCATCACCGTGTTCTATTATTGACTTTGTCAAACTAATTACGACAGGAAATGCTTTGCTCTAGAAAATAAGATTAAAAAAGGTGCAACCTATAAACAAATTGGTTATTTCCCTTTGCAACCACAGTTTTAGGTATTTTCAATGTATTCATATAAAACCGTTTAGACTGGCATCTTACGCCACGTTACACGCCGCTACATAGAATTCCAAGAAATAATGGGGTAAGAAAAATCAAAACCCATCCAAGTAAAGTTTTCTGCTTGAAACTATTGCAGTTTTTCAGCACGAACAAGTCTCAAAGCAGAAAACCAGCACACCCTTCTGCCCAGGAAGCCTACATTTCCCCGGCAGCCCTGCCGGGATGGGGAGGAGCAGTGCCAGCGGCGCTGCCCCGCGGGGTCGGGAGCGCTGCATCGCGCTCGTCTGCCCAGCCGCCGCGCACCAACGCACGCACGGGGACGGACCCGCGCCGCCAGAGCCGCCCCCGCCACGCTTGGGCTCACCCTGAGCCCACTGGGATTTCTAATTGACTTGACACGTTATAAATTGCCTAACTTGGTTGTGATTGCTGTGAAGAATGGTACTTTGAAGGACTCAATATCTGTATATCTCCCCCTGATCAACATGGGCTTGCCGAGCTTAGATCTTATTTATTTACCCTTGGAGCAGGTTCATTACTATGTATTAGGTAGATATGACATATTTATGGAAATATGGGGGCTCTTTATGGAATATATTAAGATTAAATAAATCATTGACTATGTGGTCAAGAACTACAGCAAACCTGATGAATGATTCCATGATTTTTTATTTTTTTTTTTTTGATCCTTGTATAATTTTAAGAGCCATCCCCTTTTTCTTCCTGGACTCCCACAGAATTGCCCGCACCACCCCCAACGCCCTGGGAGATGTGGGACATTTGCTTGGGGAGAAAGCTCCGGGTCCCACGCGGCCTCTGCGTGCCCCGCGGGAAGGGCCGGGGGAGAGGCGCCCGGGGGGACCCCCAGCGTGGCCAGGTACCGAGCCCCAGCCCCGGGAACCTGCTTAGCGAGCTGAGAAATGGTTCGGGCTTCGTTATCCCACATCATCCCACTCACTGTGATCCGCCCCGTGCATCCATTAGCCAAGGAATTTACATATCTAATGGCACATTTTCACAAATTAGTGGTAATTACATCTAAAACAGCTATTTTGATAGAAATCAATGAGAGCCACAGCTAACGACATAAACACCATTGCGCATGTCCCTCGGCCTCGTTACAGACACCGGGGGAGAGGGGCAGAGCACAAACTGCAGCGCAACGCCGCCGCGGGGCTCGGAGCAGGAGGCTTCTCCGGTGGGCACGAACCCAACGGCGCTGCCGCCATGGCTCCGCAGCCACGCTCCGGCCCACGCTACTCGAGGTCTCCTCTCCTCCTAATCCCGCTCGCGCTTTAACAGTCGGCGTTCGGTAACGGCGACGCCAGCCCCGCTGCACAACCAGCATCAGCGCGTGCGACAGCGCGACCCGAGGGACCCCGGGCCCGGTCGCCCCCAGCCCCGGCGGAGATGAGCCCCGAGCAAGCCCCTGCCCCGCTGGCCCCCGTGGCACGCACTTGGGGAGCGCCGCTTACCAGCATCCCTGCGCCCATGAAACGCCCGCTCCCCGGCTGGGCTACCGGCCATCCCGCGGGGGCACCGGGCACCGCGTGGCAGCGGCCGGGGGACCCTGCAGGGCACGCGCGCCGCCTTTCCCTTTGGGCTGAGGACAGCTAATAAAAGTCTGTAAATACTGGGGGATTCTTCAGATAGTTAAGTAGCAAACTATCTGTTGATAATAAAATTTGCTTGCTTCTCACAGATAACCAATTTGCCTACTATCCAAAGAAAGGAATTGGGTGTCTGCTTCCTAAATTGTTTTAATCTCTGGCAAAGAGTGCTTCTGGCAGAGTCCCTCAGCTGGAAAATAGGAAATGAGTTAGAAACAACAGACAAACGTGAATAATGCAGAGCTTAAGATGTCGGATCTGGGTCTTGAAGAGAAGTTTAAATAGATTCCTCAATTCACCTGCACGCGGCCGCCCCGGGAGGGAGAGCGCCCGTCCTGGGGAGGAGCGGGGACGGGTCTGCCCAGGGAGAGGGGACACGGGGACGCCCCGCCAGGCACAGGCTGGGGCCTGACGCAGCACGTGGGCTCTAGGAGCGTGCCCAGGCTTTAACACAAGCGATCTCTGTTCTTAGTCTCCCTTTGAGGCATCTACGCACACCCCACTGCCCCGAGCCCCCTGCGCTGCCGGCGAGGGTCGGCGCGTGCGGCCGGACCTCCCATCCACCCCCCCAGCACCCCTCACCCGCCCCCCGCGCCCTCCTCCCGCCAGACTGCACCTTCGCTTCACCTTCATGAACCTTCTTCAAGCATTTTCCTACAAGTCTTGAAGGATTTCAAGAAATCTTAAAATCCTGGGGAAAAAAACCCCAACCTTCCGCTTATCTCCCGGCAGAGAGGCTCGCTCTTTTGTAACCCTGCTAATAACATTTGCGTCGCCGTGACACTAATTGAATTTTCTATGCAGAGAGGCCCCTGGGCAGATAGTGGTGCCTGTCCCCCCCCAGGGTGATGCCTGCAGCAGCCTTGTCCCCAGGCTGGAGCTGGCCCCGTGCCCCGGGGGTCGCTCCGCACAGAGCCCGTCCCGTCCCGGCGAAGCGGCCGAACCGCCCCGTGCCTTCGGCTGGCACAGGGCAGAGCGATCCCCGGAGCCAGCACGTGGGTTTTGGGGCAGATACCGCATTTCTTCTTCTTCTTCCAATCGCCACCTCTTCCGCGAGGACGGAGCTCTCGGCATCGCGCACCAGCGCTGCGAGCGCTGCCCCGGGCACCGAAGGAAACGCTCTTTTTCCATTGCACTAAGTGAAACAATTCAAACCAGGAAAATCTTGATAAAAGTTTAATTAGGAAAACGGACTCCATCTGTAACGTATCCCCCTTCTCCCCGCGCGTTAACCCTTTTGCCATAAATCTGCCACCCTTGAAGAAACCTGCCTTCCTCACAAAACCTACTCAGGGTTCACATTATTTTAATCAGTTCGAGGGGTTTAATACATTATTGATTTTTAGGAGAATTGAAAAAGCTCCCGTATTAAGTCCAGGTTGCTTATTCTTTCTGTATATGACATTCAGGTACTTGTGAAAAATTATACCAATTATGAAATCAGCCATTTACTGCTTCAAAGTGCAATCAGTTGTCACACTGGAAAGCACTTGCTCCTGAATATTATTAGTTGGGCTATGTGCACAGGAAAGTGCTGAGAGGAAAGACTTTAACCAAAGGGCAATTGCATGAAATTTACTTAGAAATAGCTATTTATCACCCTTGGATTTCCTACTGCTCAAACCCACTGCAGACACTTTATGGAATGAAACAGCCATCTCCCCAACCTAACTCAGCCAACGGGGGGGGGGACTTTTTTCCTCCCTGACATTAAATGAAAAATTTAGAAGTCATTGTAACAGCTTAAAGATGCATTATCCCTTTTGATGTGCAATTTTAGCTTCATATCAAAAGCCATATAAAATAACCCCCGCACAAACACAAAAAAGGAACTTTTAAAAGTTTTATGACATGTAGTTCATCTTACCTTTTATGCATCTACCAGGCACCGCTTCTCCTGCTGTTCTCAGAGCCCATTGCATGATTACCACTATGGGGGAGAAAAATATTGCCATAGCAGCCGCAGCACCAGCGGAGGAAGGATTGGTCTCTGGAGCCTGGGGGGTGGAGGGGGGGGGGGGAAGCCGAGCACCACAACGCCAGCAAATTCCTCCAAAGCCAGCGCGCGGTGGAATTGCGGGAGAGCTGCCCATTAGAGAAGCCTTCACTTGTGTCACAAAGAGCCACCATTAATGGGCTTTGCCGCAGGCAATGAAGTGAGAGGGAACATAAATTAAAGAGGGTACATTCAAGAGAAATTTCTAGCTCAGTCAAGATGTCTCATCCGCTTTTTTTCCAGAGCAGGCAAGAATTTTAGAAGGCAAGGTCAACTTTTTCTCAATGTAGGAAGGGAGCTGGTCAGCCTGGGAGTCCCAGCACAGCACCAT
>BOSO01031649.1:0-22386 GCA_018403395.1 Gorsachius goisagi | reverse complement strand
GGCGAGCACAGCGCCTCGTACGCAGGGCGCTGCTTCCTCCTCTCCCAATTTCTCCAGGCAAAATACACAACAGGAATGGAACAACTGGGTGATCTCCATGTTGGAAGCACGGTTGGGTGGACAGTGGCGAGTCTGGACACAGAGCCAGTCACCATGGGAATACAAACAGCATTCCCATTGGAAAATGGGAGAGCAGCTCCCATTGGGTCCTGAACACCCAAAGCAGGGGCAGAGCGAAGCCCCCATACATTTAAGTAGGGTTGGCCTGTGCACAGCACCAGCACCCAAACCAGCCCCAGGCTTGGGAGACAACGCAAGATGCTTCCTGACTGCGGGTCTCTCCCAGCTCCTCCCAGGCCAAACCCAGGGATGAAGGAGGCACGGAACCAGAGCCAGCCTCATCCTCTGCGTGGCAGTCTGCTCTCCTGCCAGGTGGGTTAGGGACCCACCGGTCCCACCGGTGAGGGCTGGGCACCCACCAATTGAGCTGTGCTGGAAGAGCCAAGGGTCCGCAGGGATCGCTTCTGCTGCCTGGGTCAGCACGCACATCGCCTCGCCGCGGTCGCCAAGACAAATCCTGCGAGCACGGGCGCTCCTGGCTGGGGAAGTCTCGCTCCGTGCATTCCAAAAGCAGCTGACCCTGGTCCCAAAGCACTCATCCCTGCTTCCCACGGGGCCTGGGTGCACGCCGCCTCTGCTCAAGCAGCCAAACCTGCAGCCACAGGCAAGGTTTGTGCTATTCGCCACGGTCAAACCCCCACGCTCCAGAAAAATGGAGAACGTCAAAGTTATTCTACTCCAGAGTTTCAGGTCCAACTCAAGAGAGGGGAGAGGAGGTGCTGCAGGGAGCTGCCTCCCCGACACCCTGCAGCGCGGCGTGGGTGCCTCCGACGGCCACGCACCAACACCAGCCCTATCAGGTGACGGCAACCCGGATCCCACAGCCTGCTTCACAGCACGGAATAATGCAAAACCAGAACACTTACTATATTTTATTATATACTAGATTTTAACTTAGCAAAAGGATTGTTATAATACCATTTAATTTAATAAATAGTAAAGTATTTATAAATGAACCATTTCGTAAAGCGTTACCAATTTCTCCATACACAATAATATGATTTGCACAAACGTTTGTCCTTGAGGCAATAGAAATTTTCTTTGCAAATCAATCCTTACGAGGATTGTAATTAGTATCTGTTAAGGCAGCCAGCAGTACCTGTAGCTGTATTTCTCCCATAAAAGCCCTGATTGCTGCAAGCTCTCGCACAAAGCTAACGACACAGAAGGAAAATGCACACGGCATCTAGACTATTCATTTTAATCAGGCAAGAGTGATTTTTTGTGGGCCATTTGATATGACTTTTACACAAGATACAACCTCACTCCACAGGGGCTGGCGGAAAAGGTCAACACTGCTGTATAAAAATACATTTAAAGAAGGAGTTTAGAAAAGCAAAAGCTACGGATAAGGGCCAGCATTGTTCAGGCAGAGCTGCGGGTGTTACCTCTATCCAGCAACCCCAGAGAAATGTATAAATCTACCAGTTTGTCTTAAGTGCCCCAGAAATTAAACTGTCAGGGGCTCCTTTCCTGGTAGCTTCTCCCCTTGGCAATGGGATGCAAGGAGGATCGCTGTGTGCTGGCACCCGCGTGAGTTCGGGTGGGGTTTCGCCTACACCATTCCTTCAGGAAAGGCTTTTACACCGAAAAGCGAGCCCAGCACAAACCCCTGCACCCTGCTGGGGTGGGCAGAGACCCCGCAGCCTTGGTGAGAGGTGCTCGAGGCTGCTGGCTCCCCGCGCCGGCGCAGATGCTCGTGCCCTGCCGGGTGACCGAGCCGCCCAGAGCCCCGGGCCAAGGGACACTGTCCCCGCAGGGACCCCCACCTCCCAGGACGGGCACCCTCAGGCCACCTCTGCCTGCCAGGAGCCCACAGGAGCAGCCTCTGCCCAGCACCTTGTGTTGCAGCACAGCCACCCTGATGAGCGGCCCACGGCGCCCGGGGGGGTGGGTTGTGGCAGGGAGCAGGGCACCGGGCTCACGGCGCTGGGTTTTGGCCAGTGAGCCACCCACACCCACCCCATGCTGGCCCCTTTGCAGGCTCTCACTGGAGCAGCACACGGCCATGCCAGCTCCCCCGTGCCTAAATCAGTGTTTTCCAGACTCTGTCATTATTACACACTGTGCCAAGGCAGTGTTCTGCTGGATGCAGTTTAGCTAATACCGCACTTGATGATTAGTGCTAGTGCAAAACAAAATTACCGACCCTCCAGCGGCCGGCAGGAACAACACAAGCATCACCGCAGAGCCGGTGCGGCGCTGAGCAGCGGCACACAGCGCCTGCACAAAGGCAGCCCCGCTCTGCACACCATCGCCTGCTTCCCTGGCAATCAAACCCCCACACCGGGGCTCGGCAAACGGGCTGGCAAGGGCAGCCCACCCGGGAATCCCTTGTGCCCGGGACCCAGAGAGAGAAAAGCCACTGCCCAGCAGCTTCTGCACCGGGGCATCCCACCCACGGGTGCCCCACGCTGCCGGCAGGGGCTGTCACAGGGTGCGGGGGCATCGCAGGGTGCGGGCTCCCCTCGGCACAGCCATGGCCTCCCCGATGGGCAGCGCCAAGCCAAGAAGGGCACGGGAGCAGGACCCTCTGATCCCCTGAAGGCAGGCACAAGTCGGGGGCATCCGTCCATCAGGGGCATCCGTCCATCAGGGGGTTCTCCTGGAGCACCCCAGCGCTTCTGGCTGCACTGCAAGGGCCACCAGATAGCACAGCAGGAGCAGGATTATTCTCCGAATTGGGTCTAGGACTCCAGCTTTAGGCCCAAGTTTCAGCACTAGCCGTGCTATTCATCATCATTACCCACCGCCGCCCCAAAGGCAGCGGCAGGCGCAGGGGCTGACGCGCTTCGCTCCCTTCTCCCTCCAAAGGAGGGGACGCCAGGCATCAGCACGATCATTGATCTGGAGCATTCGCCTGTCCTCCTGAGCAAGGAGGAGGTTAATTTATCACAGGATGGAGAAAGCCTAATCTTTAAATTCCCTGCTCACCCTTAATTAAGCAAAACCCCACTCTGTTTGCTAGGTCTTGCTCCGAAGACCCCGCTGCAGCAGCCCCGTACCCGAGTACAGGCAGCCCATCTTCCAGGCAAAGACCCATCGCATGGGACCCAACCGCCCCCTCTTCGCTCCCAGCTGCAAAACCACCTGGGACACGAGCTGCCAGGTCTGCGGCTTCGGCCCCGCAGCAGATCAGCTGCTGGACCCTCACTCGCCAAAATGCATTAGTTTGCATAGGCAAGTATTCCCGTGGGGAGATGGTGCTTTGGAAACAACATCTCTTCTGCCCAGAGAGAAAATACAGCCCCAAGCCCAGCACTTGCGGGGGTCTTCTGGCCCCTGAGTGACAAAGCCATGGGTGCCCCACGTGGGATGGGGACCAGGAGCTGTGCAGAGTCCCAGGACATCAGCAGTGCCACCAGGAGTGCTGCTCCCCACGCAGAGCCCCAGGGCATCAGCAGTGCCACCAGGAGTGCTGGTGCCCACGCAGAGCCCCAGGACATCAGCAGTGCCACCAGGAGTGCTGCTCCCCATGCCAGCTGAACGCCAGCCCCTGCCAGTGACCCACAGCCATGGGTCCTGCTGTGCCAGCCGCTCCGGAGGGCACGAGCAGCCAAGTCCATCACAAGCCCGGCTGCGAGGCTGCCCAGAGATCTCCTTGGCATGCTCCAAGAGGTGCAAGTGGAAGATTAATCTTAATAATTACTGTCCTCTGCTTGCTTGGCCCTGTCCAAGCTCAGTCCTCCCCTGGACACAACGTGCGCAGGTCTCCCCAGCCCCCTCCCCGTGCAGGGCTGCGCTGGGGGGGCTGTGCCCAGCCTGCAGGGAAAACCCACGGCCCAACAACTGCCAGGCTCAGCAGTGCCCGGAGGCTTTTCCCCTCCTGTCCACAAAGTAAATGAAGTGGGGAGAGTAATACAACGCGCTCTCGCCAAGCCCGACAAGCCTGTGCCTCTCCTGGAGCTGCTGTGCTGGTATTAAACAGACAAGACAAGCTCACAGTCAGTTATCGGCCAAAAAAATAATGAAGGAACAAGTCGGCAGAGCAAAGCGGAGTCACCCGGACCAGCCAAGTGGAGAATTTAATTTCTCACAGGTTCCCCAGCAGCGAAGCGGCTCCGTGCTCACACACCGACAGCTCTGACCCAGCAGCCGCAGCCGCTCCAGCGCCCGTGGGGCTGGGGGAGCGGGTGGGGAAGGGGCTGCCCTGCTCTCGTTTTGTACAGCAGGGCTCTGTCATCGCAGGAGACGGCTCTGCCCGGCACGGGGTGGTGGAGGGTGACGTTCCCCCATCACCGCAGAGCCACCAGCGCGGGCTGAGCACGCAGAGCAGCAGGCAGGGGACCCGGCTCTAGGAGCGCTTCCAGCACCCACCACAGGCAGGGAAGCCTGGTGTCCCGGTCCTGAAGCCACCAGGGCTTCTTCAGTTTGCAAGAGGGTGAGAGTTTGCAGGAAATTAAACTGTAAAGGGACCCCGATACCAACAGTGCTGCCTGGACCAATTTTGGGCTCCTTCCATTTCAGTCCTTTTCCATCCCTTTGCTTCCAAAAGCCGCTTGTGGGAGCTCATCCCTGATGTCAGAGCTCTGCACTCAGCATCAGCAGACAAGTCTGGAAGAACAGGCCATTGCCTGGGACAGCCCCAGCAGTACACACTTGCAGAGGCAGAAGGAATAAATCAGCTGCCGAGGGGGCAAACACACCATCCCCTGGTGCGGATTAGTGCAAAGGTGCCCATCTCCTTCGTTACTCACCCTCGGGGCAGAAACGTGGGGCTGAGCTGTAAGCCAGCTGGGAACGGGCTTCAGCCTCTCCCCCTGTTCCAGCATGTGCTAGGGAATTCATTTTCTGGGGCTTTTCCTTCACATTATTACAAGTGCAGCCTTGATGAGAAGAAAACCTACAAAACTGCTTACGCCCATGAGCATCAGGCTACCACAGCTCGGCCAAATACCTCTCTGGGCTGATGCACAAGTTCCAGACCCATCTCTGGAAGTATTTTTAAATTCACTTTTTCAGAAGGAAAAGAGGCAAGATGCTGCATGCAGGGCTTGTTCAGCCTGGAGAAGAGAAGGCTCCGGGGAGACCTTACAGCCACCCTCCAGCGCCCAGCGGGGGCCTGCAAGCGAGCTGAGAGGGACGCGCTACAGGGGCATGCAGCGACAGGAGGAGGGGTAGGGGCCTTAAACTGAAGGAGGGCAGATTTAGATTAGATACAAGGAAGAAATTCTTCACTCTGAGGGCGCCCTGAGAAGCTGTGGGTGCCCCATCCCTGGGAGTGTTCATGGCCAGGCTGGAGGGGGCTCTGAGCAGCTCGGTCTGGTGGGAGGTGTCCCTGTCCATGGCGGGGGGTTGAGACCAGATGATCTCCACAGTCCCTTCCGATCCAGACTATTCAAGGATTCTGTGATTCTGTAATAGATCTTTTAAAAACCAGCTGAGGCGTTCAGCTAACGAAGGCCAGGGCTTGCACAGCCAGCAATGCCCAGGCTCTGCCCAGGACCAGGCACCCCCACCCCACCCATCACTACCATCACCCCGGGGGCGTGCGCAGGTCTGTGCCCCAGCACCCAAGGTTTCGGAGCAGTGTGGTTTCCCAGAGGTCACTCTCCCTGCTCCTGCCAAGCTGGGGCCGAGCACGCCCACCCACCAGCACCACCCAAGCACCCCCCGCTGCGGCAGACACCCAGGGCGACAGTCTCCCTGCAGACCCCAGAGCCAGCAGCCGGGCACCCCCACAGCCCAGCTGGCTCTTGGGGTGCTGACACAGGACAGGGCTCCCCACGCCACCGGGGAGCTCGGCTCTTTGCAGCACTGCCAATGGCGCCCAGGCAGAGCGACCCGGCAGCAAACGTGCCGACCCCGCGGGTTTCCACCTGCGAGGAATCACCCAACAATTTCCAGCTCCACACAAACATTTACAGCCAAGTTATAAACTCCTGCAAAGTGCTGACGGACCCTGGGCTGCAGCAGCGCTAGCCGGTGCCCTGTAATGGATGTGCAGAACGACCCAGCGAGCAAAGTTACCCAGGCAAAAGGCACCGCGGTCATTCCACAAACAATTAGAGAGCGTCCTGGTGGGGACAGCGCGCTAACGAGGGAAGGAGCCCAAAAGAGCTGAGCAAGCACCCTGCCTTCCCCCCAAATTCTTCCTCTTCCCAGCCTGGGCTCTGATCTATAGCACGACTCGCTAGAGCTCCAATAAAGCTTCAGAGATTGTTATGCTAAATGAGAAAAAAAGTAATTGCCTTTCCCACATCTAGAACTCCAGATATATAACTTGGAGAAATATAATTAGCTGCTAACTTCAAAGATGCATTGGAATTTTTGTAATGGGCATTGAGACCCTGTATTAAAAAAAAGCAAAAAGAAAAATGATACACTCCTCCTTGTAAATGGAATAAGTCTTAAAGGTTTTAATTAGGATTCACTATGCATCTGCAGCTAGGAAAACAGGGAAAATACCCTTGCAGTATCTTACTGTTTGAAAAACACAAATTGGGCAAGAAGCTTTCTGCAAAAATAATTAAGAACAGTAACATGTTTGTGTCTTAAAAACAATAATCATCTATTATTAAAAGTAAACTGCTCTTTTTACTGTATTTAAAATTAAATTATTTCAGACAAAGGGAGATCTTTGCAATGAGGACCTGGGGCACCCTCCTATTGGGAGCAGGGCCCCAGGCACACAGCACATCCAGGCTGGCAGCAAGGAGGACACCAAACACAGTCAGCATGAGAAGAGAAGGCAGCTGCCTGCAATGCTCCTTCGTGCCCCCCCAACTGCAAGGTGGGCACCTGGGGGCTTCTCAGAGCCTCTCGCTTCACCACTGGGACACCCACACCCCTTCCCACAGAAATAGTTCTTTTTCCAGCAAATTGCCTGTGTGTCAAAGCCAGTCCCTCCCTGGCAGAGGAAAAGCTACCAAAGGGGCTCTGTCAGCCAGCGGGGCAGGGGGCCAGAGACCCCTCATCCCCCCAGGCAGGGAAGCAGAACAAGCCCCCCAAGGGGCTCCCCACAACTCTCAGGGCACAGCTCAGGGGCCAGAGGGGAGCTGCAGGCTCAGGAGAACACACTTGGGAGGGTACCCCAGGCACCCCCTCTTGCCTGGGCTGCCTGCACCCTGCCAGCTCCTCAAGGCCATGGCTAACAGAGGGCTTGGTGCCTTCCCAACCACACTGCTGCAGAGGAAGGTGACCCCCCCCCACCCCAGGGCTGCTGGAGAGAGCAGCATTGCTGGCTAGTTAAGATCTGCCCCCCTCCCCAAAAGCATCCCATATCCGCTGCAGAGTGGCACCTCCATATCGGTACCTCCATCCCCATACCACCATACCCAGCGAGCCCCATCACAGGGAAAGGGGCTCACAACAGCAACATAAAGAAATTAAAGGCCAGCCCCCAGCCTACCTTCTCCTGGGGCTGCAAACCGGAGCAGGCAGGAACACAGAGCCCCCACCCAAAGGTGCTGCTCATCACCAGCCCCAGCTGAGCTCAATCTGGGGCCTTTTATCTCAGGGGCCCCACCCCACTGTGGGGATGGCCAGGTCCGGGCTGCCTATAAATGTGGGGCTCAGAGGGTGCCCCCCCCCTGCTGGGTGCTGGCTGGGGCCAGGCTGGGCTGGAGGCTGCTCCAGGCTGGTAAGAAATGTAGGAGACCTAGGGGGGGTCTTGCATTCTTGTCCCCCTTCTGCAGGGGCTATGGCAGCTGTAGGGTGTTTAATACGCAGCCTTTTTGTGTCACTGCTCTCTGTACTGCATGGAAAAAGCCCTGTTAATTCCTCTAATCTAGATTTTGGCTCTTATGCAAGCTCAAACTAAATTGTAGAAAAAGGTTATTATAAAATGTGAATGTAGTTAGTATTGTTGAGATCTGTTTGGGGCAATTTTCAGGGGAAAGAAAAAACCACTCATGCGTAAGGAAGAAAAGCCCTCAGCTTCTTGTATCCGTGGGGAAGTTTGGTCTCTGAGCTCCATTGCTGCTGTCCTGCTCCCCCTTGCAGTGTCTGCAGACCAAGCTATAGAACAAAACTTGTTTTCTCCTGCTGCTTGACTTTTAATAAATCCTTTCCCTTTTAGACTCTGTGTAGGCTAATTCTTGATTTACTGCTGAGGCTTTAGTAGCTGGAGCACATCAGTCATGGCAGCAGCAGCAGCTCGCCAGGCTCAGGGAGCAGAGGAGCACTTCCCAACTTGGGGGTGAAGCTCTGAACCACTGACTCGCAGAGATTTTCTGTGTCTGCATCAGGAGGAGCAGGAACTGCTCCTGCCACTTGGCTTATTTGTGAACGGGCTGGGGGAGCCAGAGTGGGGGGGTGTCTGTGCCCAGCAGTAACTTTGGACCTGGAGAAGGGCCTCTGTCCTGGGGAGCAGCTAAGTCCACCAGCTGGTGAGGGATGGGACGGGGACACTTGTCCGAGGGAGGCAGGCCAGCGGATTCCTCTTGGCTACTGATAGCGCTGCCAGCCCAGTGACAGATTGGCCCTGGGAAGCCCAGCCGTGGGAGGTGAAGCCCTCAAAGTTCGGAACACTCCTACTGGGGGGGCTTGCCAGAGATGGGCTCGCTCCCCCCGTGCCCTCCTGCCCTGGGGTGGCCCTGGCGTGCAGGTGGAAGAGGCTGAGCTGCTGGGGGGGGGCTCTGTGCCCCTGCGTCCCTGGCAGGGCCACGGGCGTTCTCGTGCTAATGGAAGGCTTATTCTTTGATGCCGTGGATTATAATTTATTTTGTGTTTGGCCACTTGTTGGACTGGGCCTTGATGAATTGTTGATAAACTGTGATACAGGCTGTTGCCTCTAATGAATTTTTGTGGTGCAGGCTGACTGTTTGAGCTCCTGCCGGCAGGGGTGAGGCTGTGCTAGGGGGGGGAGGGACTGGGAATATTCACGGGGAAGAGGGGCATTGCTGGTTCTTAGCAAGCCTGAGCTGCTTTTTTGTTTTTAAGGGGAATTCCAGGTACAAATTTTCTCCTATGAAATAATGAATTCCTGCTTGATGTGTTCCCTGTGTAGCGCTACCCACGAGCCCGTCTCTAATCTGAGCTACACGGCAGCTCATCACCACGTAGCTTGAGAAGCCCTTCATTGTATATGCATGGGCAGGCACATTAGAATTACAGGAGCTGGCAATAACTCCCAGCCTGCCTGCCAGCCTGCCGAGGGGCCGGGCACCGCGCTGCCTGCAGGCAGCCCCTCGCCGTGGGGACCCCCGGGTGGCTCTCCCCGTCCTGGAGCAGCGCGACACAGATCCCGTTCTGCACAAACCTGGTTGGGTTCAGTGTTCTGCACTTGCCTGTTGAAAAGCAAGAGGAAGAAGAGGGTTTATTTTATAAGAAATCCTTGTGCTAGCTCTGAAATGTTACCCTGCTAGCTCACACGCCTCTTGAACTCGAGACTTCTCTCCTCTGGCTCCTTGGCTGTAGCTCACCCGGCGCTGCGGCTTCCCAGAGCATCGCTGTTCGGAGCACCCCGCTCTCATCTCTCCCTCCCGCTGCAGCGACCGGTCCTTGCCCTTCTGTGCCGCTCGCCCTTGGGGCGCGATGTGGTGTCACGGCGCAGCGCTGCCCACGAAGCCCATCGGACACCCAGCCCCGCTTCCCCCCAGAGCTGATGGGTGACACCGCCGACCGCGCTGCTGGAAGCCCAGGGGCTGATTGCTGGGTGCCTGGGGGCTCAAGCCTAACTGCAAGCCCGAATCCATCTGTTAGGTTTGCTCTGACGCTGCTGCCGTGCCTGCGCAAGGTGTCAAACTTGTGCTAGCTACTGGAGATGCAGCGGGGTCGGGGAGCCATGCCGGGGCTGGGACAGCCGGCGTGGCAGCGCCCGGGCTCTCAGAAGAGCTCTGTACATCTGTTTTTTCCTCCGCTAACCAGGGTATGACAACAGGAGCAGATGCTGAGGTGCGAGGGGGTGGTTGGGAGGGACGGGCTGGCACAAGGGCTCTGCCACCCGGAGCCAGCTGAGCTTCCCACGCCAGCCTCTGCTTTTAACACTTACATGGCTCTGTTTGGTGTTGGGTGGGTTTGTTTATGTTGGCCTTAATTGCATTTCATTAACAAACACCATGGCCTCTTTTCTCATGATTCCTGATCTTAGTAACTTGGGGGTGGGGGGCCTGGAGGTGGGGGGAGCAAGGCAGGAGCCGGCGGCTGCGGGGCTCGGGCGGCCGATGCTGCTCTGGTGGCAGGCGGGCTCCTTTGCTCAATGCAAGGATGGGAGCAGAAGGAGAAGGGCCCAAATTGCGCCCCCCCATTCCCCCCCTGTCCTGTAGTTCCCTCCTGGAGCAATGGGGCTGTGCCAGAGCTGGGTGAGGTGAGCGCCAGCGTGCTGGGGGGCTGGCGATGCTGCCGGGGGGCGATGCCTCCAGCGGGCGAGGTGGGCACCCACCCCGGCACCCTGGCACGGCGCTCCCAGGGGTGACCTGCAAACGTGGCTGTGACCTGCTTCTGCCCAGGCCGAGGAGCTCCCCGATGGAGCCCTCGCAGCGGCGCGGTGGGGAGCTGGTCCCCGGCAGCCCGGTGGGGAGCTGCTGCCCATCCTTGTGTGGAGGACGCGATACTGAGCACTGGTAATGCAATTTATTTCCACTAGTGAGTGAATTGCCCATAATTCATGACAAGCAGAGCCTCGAGTGATGATGAAGGTCAGCCCATCAGATCTGGAAATAAATTGTATCCTATTACAGCCTCCTATTAGGGGCCTATTTATAGCAGGGGTTTGCAAACTCCTGGAAGTTTGGAGGGGGTTTTGGTGGGATTTTTGCTTTTTGCTTGGCTAGGGAAGGTATGAGAGCATGAAAAACTCTGATGGAAAAACGAGCATCTGTGCTGGTGGACAGAAACTGGGCTGTTTTGATGAGGCTTGCTATCTGCTCTAGAAAATCCCATTCTGCTTTCCTAGAGCCGAGCTGATTCCTGCCGACAGAAAAGCAGCGCCTCTCTCCTGTATTTACCCCTTCTATTTACCATGCCACTGTCATCCCCAGTTGATAGATAATGCGCAGGATGTGGTTTGCCATGGAAACAGAGACCTAGTTCTTTACATTTTTTTTAGAAGATTAATATTTCTCAGCTAGGTTTTGTTATTCTGATATTAAAAATCATTAGTTATGTACCATTTCACAACCTTCACGGGCCCCAATGTGCCCTTTTGGGCACAAGCCTTCCTGTAGGTGAAATAAAGCCGCCTCCTGGGACTGGCAGGGCATGGTAAAAGCGTCCGGCAGTGCCGCGGCTGCGAAGTCTGCCCTCTGCAGCCCCCCTTGCGGTCACCGCTGTGGCATGGCGGTGTTTCTGCTGATAGTCTGGATGGGAAAAAATGGAGCTGCTTCCAAAAATCCCACCTGTGGGTACATGAGCTCATGCGCCTGTTGCTGGATCCCAGCTCTGCAGGCTGTGGAGGGCGTCTCCCAAAGCCCATGAATTGCCAGGGAATCTCACCGCCGGCAAGCAAGGGAAGCTACAGGTTTGAATGTTGTCCTCCATCTCCTTGGAAAATATTGGAACTTCCAAAGGATTTGGGGCCGCAGAAGATTGCTGTGAATTAAATTGCCTTATTCTGTTGAAGAACAGAGTTTTGGGGTAAAAGCTGGGGCTGCTTGCTAGAAGTGAAACTGCTTTTCTGCCAGCAAATGCCTGCTCTAATCCAGGTGCCGGCGGAGGGGAGGGGGCTTCGAGGGCACCGGGTCCCCCCAAGCGCTCGGGGTGGCGGCAGAGCTGCATAAACCACTTGCTCGGGGTACGAGGGGCGGCTCGCTTGCGCCCGAGAATGGCTGGGAGTTTGGTCCCTTAAAGGCAACATAAGAAAGAGCTGTCTTTAAACCTCATAAATCTGTACAGTAAAAGGTTTGGGCAAAACCATATTTTATTGTTTTTGCTGTCAGGAACACAAAGAATTAAGGACCACGTGACTTGGTAATTACTGTGGACTTTTTTCTGACAATAAACATTAAACTTAAAACTGTATTAAAATCATTTGACAATTTTTATGCTTTAACAGCTGAGAGTGAATAATGTTTTTTGCATATAAAATACTTTCTCTTGTCAGCCTATAAAACTGTCAGAAATAAATTCATCAAAAAAGATTATATAATTAAAAGTCACTTTTCTTTCTCTAGTTTAGTTGGAATTATTTGTTTGTCACTTTTTCAGGACTAAATTGCTGCGTTCGGAGACAACTTTCTTTGTCAAGACTATTACGAAGTGTGTGATTCCCACAAAAGGAGCCCAACTTTCTCCTCTAATGTATCACTTCAAGATCACTTTTCAGAAGGTACGTTTAGATGGTGCTGTTTCTAAAAAGCTGTTCTATTCCCGAGATGAGCAGGAGCAGTAATGGAAAGCATCCAAATGTAGAAATGGTATTTTTTTATTATTGAGCTGCATATAATTTATGGAAAATTGCTGAATTAATTTTTAGCAGAGTAAATTGTTAGCGCTTCAGATTGCAAATCCTCTCTTAAAGCGAGAGCCGTGCAGGTGTTTGAAAGCCAAAGTAGCAACATTGATTTTTGTCTGACGGTGGGCAGGGGAGGGCGTCAGCCCGTGCGGCTGGGCTGCGGCTCCGCAAGGACGCGGGGCTGGTGCCGATGGAAGGGCTCCTGCAGGCCTGGGCTTTGCAGGGAAGGTCCTGGGCACCCAGCCCTGGGGGGGGGGGCGTGGGCGATGCCTTTACCTCCCCCCAACCCTCCTCTGGGGAGGCTCGCTGGCTTTGGGGAGAGCTGGGGGTGCTGGCATTGCAGGGGGCAGGACGGGGGGAGCCCCTCCTGCCCTCACCGCGGGAAGGGGTGCTCTCACAGCACAGGTCCCTTTAACAAATTGCCTCTGCTTTTTAGTGATGAGAAACTGCAGACTTACCAGAGCTGGTGGGTTTGGGGGTGACTGGGTTTTCAAGGCTGGAGGGTGATAATGGTTTATTGATCTGTTGTTAAGTTATTGGAGCCTTAATGGAGGCAATAAAGCAATCGTGCGCATTGCTGTCACATGGCTGCATCAGCTGGGGGAGCAATTAAACCAGCTTTCCTTGGCATGCAAAGGAGAGGCTTGTGGTGGCCACCTCCACGGAGAACCTGGGGCGAGGGAGCCTTTGGGCTGCTGGGCTGCTCCATGTGGGCTGGCAGATGGAGAGCAGGGGCCCCTTTTCCCTGGGGCTCTGCCCCCAGCACCCAGGGGTGCAGCGGCCCCTGTGCACGGGGGCCCCGGCTTGTGCTGCAGTCGGATTCGCTGCTGGGAATTTCATCCAAAATGTGCTGGGTGAAATTCTGCACTGCTGGTCGACCATGTCCCGCAGGTCCCGATATTGGCTCCCAAGGAGCATTTGGCCACGTTTTGTAGGGGTTTAGTGCCCTGCAGACGAGATGGTCCCTTGCTTGGAAGCCCTGGTAGATGCAAGCGGCTGCGAAGGCACTGCTGAACGTTACAGGGACGCTGAGCCTTGCGTAGGGCCGGGGATTTGCTGGCTTGGTGCTGTGTTTCTGATCTGATAACTCATGAAATCTGGATTTATTGTGAGTGATGATTTAATAAACGGTGCAGGGGGTTCATGCTAGGATGCACCGCAGCTGCGGTTCCCCCTAGTTTCGATAGGTCCCGCTTGCCTGGGAGCTGGGAGGCAAGGCTTGTCTGCTGGAAGTATGATCTCTTGGTATGGTAATTATTATCTGTGATTAATCCTGCTCATGCTGAAGAACCATGCAAGCCTTTTCCAGAGGGTTCATATTCATGCTTGCCTCCGCTGTTCACGTGTAATATGAATTGACGTGAGCTGTTGTTGAAGGGAGATAGGCGGAGGTGGCTGTACCAAAGAGGTTTTTAATAACAGGCTGGGATGGCTACAGATGTCCTGGCAGAAGATGACATCCCGCGAGGCTGTGGGTCAGGGCTGCGACGGCTGGGTGATTCAGGGTTAAGGAGTCCAGCTTTCCTTCCCCTTCACCCTGCTGCCCACCCAGCGCTTGTGCTCGGTGCGGGGCGGGGGGAGCATTTGCACCAGGGCTGGGCTGGGCTGCCTGCGAGCATCCGCACCCATCCTGCTGCAGGGGGTGTTACGGCCCTCCCCTGGAAAGGGAGCCCTGCACCCCCAGCCAGTTTGCTCTCGTGGGCAGGCTTCGCTGCAAAATCCCTCCGAGGGAAGGCTTTACCCTCTGGAAGCCGGTATCACACCAAGGAGAGCGTGCCGTAGTCCTGCAGTGGGTGTCTGCTGTGACACCTCCCTGGAGAGAGGACGTGCCTGGGAGCAAAGCGAGCGGTTTGGCTTCAGAGCCCCCCCGGCAGGGTTGGGGTCCTGGCCTTGGCACAGCCTGGGGGACGCCAGCCACGGCAGGGACGGGCTCCCTGGTGCTGGGAGCACCTACCAGTGGTCACCAGAAAGCCCTGCTGCTGGCAAGGCATCAATATTTGTGAAAAGCTGAGAATACCTATGAAATTCTCTGGACCCTCAATAGCTCCACAGTCATCATTTAAGCAAGTTCATGCTCCATTAAAAACAGTTATTTAATACAATAATCATTCAATTAAAAACCTCTTGAAGTGGCTGCCAGAGCCTATTTGTATCAATACAATATTTTAATTGTAAAAAGGCTAAGTATGGACCTGCTGACTGTGATTGTCAAGAAAATGTTACGGAAAGGAGTGTTTGGTCTCGGGGAGGCTCTGGCAGTGGAGCAAGTCCTGGGGGTGAGAACTGGGGGCAGCTGGGCTTGGGCAGGGAGAGTCCTGGCAGCCACCCCAAGCAGGGGGACGTGGCCGTGGCAGAACCAGCCTCCCTGCGACCAGAGGACTCGGGACGCTTGTCCAGCTTCCCATGGAACCAAAACGTCGGCCTTTACGTGGAGGTTGCGTTGTGTGGGAACAGCCTGGGCTCTGGGGGGGTGATGGGAGGGAGGAGCAGGTCAGGCCGACCGCTGTTGTCCCCATATGGTCCGGGGGAGCTGGGGTGCTTGGTGACCATTCCCAAAGGCTGAGGGTGCCCGGAGCGGTGACGGGGAGCTCCCTGGTACCCTGGCTGTGAGGGGGTCTAAAGGCAAAACCCAAATGTGCCCAAGAGCAGCCCCTGCCCGCTCAGCCCCCTCCCCACCGCCCTCGCCAGCTCGTGGCGCTTTGCCCAAGGAGGCGATGGCAGCTGATTGCGGGTGCGGGGGCTCCAAGATTCCAAAGAGCTACGCTCTGATGAGAGTCGGCAAAGGGGAGGGAGGAAGGAAAGGGAGAATTGGTCCAAATTTCGGCTGTAGGGCTCTGTGCTCGATGGGCTTTGCCGAAGCTCCCTGATGATGATCACTGCCTCGGCTGGTCAGGGGGCTCGGTGCGGCGGGGGAAGAAAGCTGGAAACCTCCGCATGAGATTCCTGCTGGCGTGTTTGTAGTCCCACACCCTGCATTTTGCCTCATTACATAGGTGCCATCACATAAATATTCCAGTCACTATCGCTTACTGTCAGACCCAATTTAGAAAAGTACCTGTCTGTTACAAATATTTTATAGTACTTGAATATGCAATTTATGTAACATGCCCAGCAAAAGAAATCCATTATACGGTTTTGTCTGATTGAAATTCTGGCATCGTAACAGTAGGAAAAAATTAAATTATTCTAGGAAGTTGCAGTCCATTATGAAGACCGACTTGCTCTTCTCCGAAAAAGAGCCAGAGCCCCCTCGGCGGTGCCGGCGCAGTGACGCGAGCGCTGCGTGCCCTGCCTTCGCTTCCACGGTGCCCGAGGAAAGCTGGGCTGCCCGGGGCAAATGGGGGGGGGGTTGTTCTTTCCCTCTGCAGCCCCCCACGGGCGCTGGCCGAGGGCTGGGTCTCCCCAGCAGTAACCGGGGATGTTTTGGCCAGACGAGGACTTCCCCGGTGTCAGCCCCGCTGCCTGTTTGCCTTTGTGCAGCCCTGCCCAGGAGCCAGCCCCGCTCCAGGGAAAGGTGGAAAAACAGCGTTTGCACCACTCGGGGCCAAGCTTGACCAGCCAAAATCCACGGGGCGAGGGGGGTTCCTTTCTGCCCCTCCTGCAGGCGCTGGCTGTTTGATAACCACCGTAGGGAGCTTCTCTTTCCCAGCTGGGGTTGAGGATGGTCTTGCCCAGTTTGTTCCATGATTTCAGTGGTGTTGGGACCTGTCCAGGGAGGAGACAAATCTCAGCAGGTCAGGACTGGGGGGTGTGGTGTCAGCAGACCCCGGGAGAGGGCAGAGCTGCTTGCACCCCCCGAGCTTTCGCAGCCTTGCAGGGCTGGAGCAAGGAGCCTGTTTCTCTCCCACCTCCTGCCCTTCCCCTATTCCGAGCAGCTGGAATTAAGGGCAGCTAATGGTTCTGCTGCTCTCACAGGCTGCCATTGGATTCCCATTACTTGTATCTCTGGCTTCA
This sequence comes from Gorsachius goisagi, assembly GCA_018403395.1. Taxonomy (NCBI): domain Eukaryota; kingdom Metazoa; phylum Chordata; class Aves; order Pelecaniformes; family Ardeidae; genus Gorsachius; species Gorsachius goisagi. The sequence continues at coordinate 5,978 of BOSO01031649.1, read as the reverse complement.
GGTTCATTTACATTTTGCAAAGTTGCCTCTCTTTTTACCTTGCTCTGATTAGGTCTGTCTGAAGTAAATTACAGAGCTCATTGATCCGAACAGTTTTATTTCAATTGGGATGGAACATGCCCAGCGTGCGGCCTGGGGAGTGCACGTACACCCGGAGCCCTCCCCGGGGGTGCACCCGCCGAGCCCTGCCCGGCCGCTCGCCCCGCTGCGCCAATGCTCTGAGCTGCTGGTGGAAGGAGCCGCGCCGCCGCGCTGGGCCGTTCCAGAGCGCGGTGTTCCTTGCTGCCGTGCCGAAGTCCTCGCCTGACCTGGCAACACCCGCACCAGTTCGGAACGGGGCTGTGGTTCTCGTCACCAGGCTGAGAGCAGAGCCCTAAAACCAAACCGGGTTAAACCTTTTGGTAACACCAGAACAACTCGTGTGCGAGGGGGAGGTATCGTGGGTTTGCTCAGGTTGGGAGGGACTTTGGGGACCTCTAGCCCGACCTTCTGCTGAAAGCGGGGCCGGCGCGGGGCAGAGCGGGTGCTCAGGGCTGCGTCCTGGCCCGTGGATGCCAGCGCCGAGGGGACCCGGTAGCCGGGTACGCGCCAGCGCTCTGTCCTTGGTCTGGAAATGCTTTTGGGGTGGTAGTGGCAGGGTTGGCTACCGGAGCCCTTTGTGTCCCTCACCGGAGCTCCAAATCCATGGGAGCCCCTGCTCCTGCCGGACGGTGGGATCGGCGCGCGCCCTTCCGCCCGCGCAGCCCCGTGGGACCCGCGGCCCGGCCGCTTCAGCCTGGGGGCGGGGGGTGTCTCCTCTTTGCGGGGCAGCGTGGTGCTACGGAAAGGTATTTGAAGTTGACGTCCGCTCCTGCAGTGCAACGCGTCTTCAAGTGTGCTCGGGGAGGAAAATCCAGGTCAGAGTACGGCGGAGAGCGTTCGTTCCCCCCAGGACTTTGTGTGTGACTTGGGGTGTGTTTTACGGACGGAGCCGGTCCCGTGTGTCCCGGGGAAGCGGTTGGGTAAGCGGTGTGCTGGCAGTTAGTGTGCTAAGGAGCCGTTGTTTGGGTACTTTGGTTTTGACATTTAAATGCATTTTTCAAATACAGTGAGAGGAACGCGATGTCACGGGGGAGTCGCGAAGGACTCTCAAGCATAAAAGCAGACGGCTGGGTTTTAATCTTTAACGGCGCGCTGCCCTCTTATCCCTGAAGGTCCCCGCGGCAGAGGCTGCGCCGTGCGCCGCGCACCCCGGGTATCGGGGGCTGTAGCCGCTCACGGCGCTCGGTGTGGAAGAAAACGCGCGTAATGCAGAAGTGGTGTTTAACGCCACTCAGCCCTGATTTTGTTTGACCATGGGAGATCTAGAGGCGAAAGATCTTTGCGGGCTTTGGCAACAGGCAATGGGTCGAACACAGAACGGGCCTGGACTCCAGTCTTTATTTTTATTGATGTGTGATGTGTACAGAATAGGAGGGGTTTATGGTTTGACTCTGCAAAGCGTTAACCCATGGAATGTGAGCACCCTAGGAGGAAAGCTGAGGAACCAGCGTGTTCTTGATAACCGGGTGCGGGGTGGCGAGCCCACCTTTGGGAAATGCCGCGAAGCGTATTTAAAGGTGTTTCTTTAATTGCAGGAGCACAGACCGAGCTGGGGCACGGTGACTCCTGAACCCAAACCACTCAACTCATCACACTACACCTTTGGAATATATTTCTTGCAAGTTAAGGCAGATAATTTTTAACCTTAGCTCCACCTTTTTAGATTGGTGGCGCGTTATTCAGCGTGTAAGAGCTGGAGCAAGCGCTATTCCATGCCAAAGAGCTGGAGAGAACCATGCCCTGATTTTCCTTACAGCTGGGCCAGACACCCCCCCCCCCAAGCCTCTGAGCCCCCCGGCGGTGGTTGCCCGTATGGCGAGGTCTCCAGGACGTTTCTGTGAACCTGGGGTGGCTCCTACCCCAGGAACGCCAGAGAAATTCCCCCTGGGGGTGATTGCCCAGGCACGCGAATGCATGGGAGCTCCGTAACGTATTTAAGTATCAGTATATAAAGAAGATAGGGTTAGATTAATAAATATTTAGGAAGTATTTGTTGCGAACACTTGCACACGCTGGGTGCCTCGTTCACGCGCACGCAGCCCTCGGTGGGGGTGTCTCTGTCCCCAGCCTGCAGAGATGGGGATCGGTGGCTGGGGCTGAGGGAGAGGGGCCGGGCAGGGGGAGCTCGGGGCTCCTCCACCAGCTGAAGGCTGGCTTTTATTCTCCAACAGCAAAATAAATCCCCTGCAACTGTCCCGGGCCCGGCGACGCCTGACAGCGGCCGAGAGCCTGGGGTCCCCAGGGGCGGCTCGAGGGCGGGCACGCACGCCTGCTCCAAACCCCTCCGAAAATTCCCGTGAACCAACTGCTCCGTGGGATCAGCCGGGGAGTGCCGCGGGAGGGAAACGCAGGGCTGGGCCCGTAAGCCTGGTCTTGACCCGCGGAAGGAACCGGGGAATCGGTCTTTGGCGTAACTCAGTGGTTACCCCAGAGATTAATTTGTCCTTGTGTCTCGTATTCTACTGAGAACACCCAGTGCTTTCATTTTTAAATATTAATGAGGATCAGGAATTTTTCCACGGGGGAGAATTCATTGTGGAAATGTAAAGTTAACCCTTTGACAACCGCAGGTGCGTCTGTTTGCGTATTCGGTAGGGCACGGTGGTGTTTGCAAATGTTCGGGGGGGTTTTTGGGGGGCTTGTGTTGACGTTGTGCTCTGGGTGTACCTGGGGGGGTGAGGGCCGGCTGGGGATACCCCAGGGCTGGCTCCTCCAGGTCAGGCTGGCCCTGCTGGGAGCAGGGGGACGGGGAGGGACGGCCGCAGCACCTGCAGCCCCGTACCGGCCCGACGCCGGCGCGCTCCTCCCCGCCGTCTGCATCCCAGGGCGGCCCAAGGCTGGCGAGAGGAGCCCGAGCTCAGCCCGATCGCCCTGGTACCACACGCAGATGACGCTGGTTTACTTATTTCGATGAGTTTCTTTACGTTGACATTTTTTCCGTTTTGGAAAGAACTGCAGGCTGTGGTTTTCGGAGGGTTTTATCTTTGGGGAAAGATTAGAGATAAACATGAACAGGCTTTTAATTACAAGATACTGATTGTTGGTTTACACAGCAATATTTGTTCAGTAAATTGCTAATTAATGCAAAGAAAGCACCATGTGACTTCAAATATTTGCTTCCATTTACATTACAAAAATATTTTGTTTTCCACAATGCTGACAATAAATGAGATGTGCGAGGAGGGGCAGGACGGCGATGCGGGGGGGAGCCGGGCAGCGATGCTGTGGGTGGGGTGCAAGGGTCTCAACCTGCCCCGTCCCTCCTGGAGATTCACGGTCACGATTTTGATGCGCTTCGTCCTCTGAAAACTGCAAAACCATCTCAGTAGGAATGCTACGTGTGGGTGGATTTACCCAAACCTCCACAAGCGTTTTGGGCGCTGGTGGCCATGCCCCGAGGGAATGCTGCTCACCGGGCGGGAGCGGGGCCCGCCTGTGCGGGTGGTCCTGGCCCTTCGCCTCCGGCCGGACGCGGGATGAGGCTTGGGAGCTTTTCACGAGGAAGCGGCTCTGCCCGGGAGAGATGGCTCCCACTTGGCACGCTTACGGACCTCCGCCTGCGCTGGCAGAGGTGTCAGGTGCCCCTCTTTGGGCAAGAACATTGAAGTTTTTCTGCTTTCCGCGACAAATCCTTTGGTTTCCTCGTGCTGCCTCTCGTGGGGAAGAGCTTGGGTGACGCTGGGGGGGTCAGGACAGCCCTACCCCGCACCTCGCCGGCAGGCACGCGACTGCCGCGTCGCCCTGGGGAGAGCGGGGGGCAGCGGCGGAACGGCGGCAGCGCCTTTAATGCCCCCTGAGCGCCACCCGGCTCCCTGGGCCCACGGCCCCAGCAGAATCCACGTCCACGCGGGATGCCGCCAAGTAGCTAAAAAGCACCGGTAAACATTCAGAAGTAAGAAAATGTTAGAAGAGACCTTCCCCACAGCCATGGAGGAGGCGGGTTTGGGCGTCAGGACGGACGGCAAAGCCGTTCCGAAGGGTGCGAGAAGTTTCCGGCGACGATGGGCCCAGCGAGAGGCTCCAGAGCGCTCATCTGGCTTTGCTTAGCTGACCTGCAGCTGCCCTGCTGATGCAGAGTAATTTATAGATGTGCTGAAAAAGCTGGATTTATACCCTGATCATCGGAGAGGAATGCTAGTACATAAAATTGGTAGTACCTTTTGCAGTGTATACCTAAATCTTTAATTTTTATAGCAGCTAAGAGAAAAATAAGCTTGCATACGGTGCACACAGCATAAACTGACTGTAAATCCTCGCTCTGCGGAGAGGAGCCCCTTGCTCCCCGGGCCAGGCCGTTTGCTGTGGCCTCTCGCCGCGAGCCAGGGCTGCGGCCACCGGGTTTCGCTCGGTTTGCCCGGACCAAACTGAAATACTGGGAATACTCCTGGTTGTGCTGAAGCAAAAAATGGGAAACAGGCCCTTGGTTTGGGATCAGTCCGGAATGTCGCACGCGGCTGAGCAGGAGCCGTTGGGTCTCCGAGGATATGCAGAATGCTTCCGTCGCCCCCTTTTGCAGGATAAGCTGAGAATGAAAATGTCCATTTTCCAACAAAGCCCGATTTAACTGCCAGCACAAAGTTAATTTTTTTTCAGTGCTTGAGCTACTTTTTAAGGCAGAAATTATTCACTGAGTTCAGGTCTTCCTGACCAGCATTGATCCCTCTGACTCCTCACTAAATTCCTATTTGTTGAAGAAATCAACTAAATTAATTCTCTGAAAACAAAATAAATTTCCAGGCCATCTGGCCAGCTACTCCTCTCCAGCGCGCCTCGAGCCTGGCAGGAGAAGAAGATCCAACTGCTCTTCCAAAGGGCTTCGGAGCGGGGCATTGGGCTGTAGTGACTTGTACGGATTGCGTTGGGCCTTAAACATTTCAGGAAAAAAAAGTAAAAATAACTATTTAAGGTCCTAAAAAAGCTGTTGAATGAGTGTGAAGAATCGGATGAGGAAAGAGAAAGATGGGAATTAATTCAAAATGTGGTAAATGTGTTAAAGAAAGGGGTTGGGGTTCTGTTCTTTTTTATTTTCTGCAATTCTCCCTGATCCTCAGCCGTTGGGAGAAGCCCCCCCAGGGTTGATCGCCCCGAGGGAACCAGGCAGAGGTGGCTCTCGGGGCTGCTCCTCCGCTGCCGTGGAGCCCTCCCCGCCGCACCGGGTGCGAACCGAAACGGCGCTGAGCCCTTGGCTTCAGGAAAGCACTTTCCAAGGAAATTCAAGAAACACTTGGAATGCCTCTGTCTATTAAAGAGTGACATTTAGTGTTGTACTTTGAAATATGTTTAAAGTACCACGCAGCATAAAGACCCTAAGGGGACCCATGAGCCAAATGAGATTTCCATGTCAGCACCAGTCACGACCTTTCCTTCGCTGCATCTGCTTAAATACAGAAAACATGGGTTTGTTATAAAGCCAGGACAAAACAGGGATTCAGAGTAAAATGTAATATATACTTAGGGCTGCCCTCGGGGACCTTTTTAATGGTTTCATATAAAACAATATTCTGTTTACTTGAGGATATTTCTCTGCCACGTGCACCCTGCCCTCTCCTCGGTGCTCGGCGGTTCCCAGCCCGGTCTCGCTCTGCCTGTGGCGCTGGGGCTCGGCGCAGGAGGGTGCTTGGTCGCGTCTTCCGATGGCGGAGCTGGCTCCGTGCCAGGTCTGGCCTTTAAGCGCCCGTCGCCCACAGAGGTCAGGCGGGGGTGCCCTGGTGGAAGGGCAGGGGAAGTTTGGGATGGCTGCGAGCTCTGCTCCCAGGGCTTTTTGGGGGGGTCTCCTCGCTCGCACCGGGATGGGCACTGCGCTTGGCTGCCTGCAGGACAGGGTATGATTCCACCCTGGACTCATGGAAAACATAGAATAATGGAATGGTTTGGGTGGGAAGGGACCCCTAGAGGTC
>BOSO01031648.1:0-24661 GCA_018403395.1 Gorsachius goisagi | reverse complement strand
GAGAGGTATTGGAGTGATTTGAGAGGTATTGACACTGATTTGGTCTGAATTTTTGTTTTGTCCGTGCTCCTATAAGGTAGGTGGGCTGGTTTTTTGCAAGGTAGTCAATAATTTATCTTTTCTATGACTTGCAATTTTCAATTGATGGGAGCAGCCAACTCCAGATGGATCTATAATGTTGTAACTGGGTTTTGGGTATGTTGTCCATGCCCACTGTGAAGATTAGAGATCTGGAAGGAGCATATCGACTGTCATTTTTTAAACCTACCTGTTAGATAATGTGGACAGAAATGGTACATTTTAATTAGATTTCCAAAACTGAAAATACTTTACCCTGTACTGCTTGAGTTGCCTTTGGAAATCCCTTGTTGCAAAGGTTTCTCTCAGAAGCTCATTGTATTTTGGGCAGCGTGAGAAAGGTAAGAATAGCAGCTGAAAAGAAAATTACAAAATATTAGTTAGGCAAGGTGCTTCTTGTTCTGCAATTCACTGTACCCTTGCAGATTGTTATTCTGATTGGCTGCACTAGTTAGGACAAGCTGAAAAATAATTTGGGAGTGTAGTTTTCAAGGATATTCATCTTCAGGACTGTAAGAGTCACCCTGATGACTACTTACAAAATAATCTTTATATGTTCAGAGGAGTAATAGCTGCAGTAGTTCAAAGTTAAAGGATTCATTTACACAGGATGAAATTTGTCCCTTGACAGAAGACTAACACAAGCCTTCACAAACTGCTTTGTGCTTGGCTTCCCCAGGGATGATTTCAGTCATTGTGTTCATTCTTTCTTTAAACACACCGTCACCTTTTTGCAACAAATTACCAAGTAGCAACTGGAGTCTTTGTGTACTCAGCTGTATTAAGTGGGCTTACCACAGCTTCATTTAGTTCAGCTAAATCGTAGAAACTTGTGAAGTTTCTATAACTCAGTTGTCTTTCATTAATTGATGACATATGAAGGTTAAAGGTTACATGTGACTGGGTTACTTAAGAATTTTTTTATTTATTTGTCTAAGTTAAACTGAGTTTATTCTTGTTTTAAGTTCTTTTGTGTTAAATTTTAAACAAACATTAAAACAAAATTTGACACTGAGATATTCTTAGTGCTTTTCTTTAATGTGCTTTTTGTCCTTTTTCCAGTAATAAAGCTCTATCTATCTATATTGTCCCACAGTTAAAGGAACTTTTAAATTAACTTGAGAGTCCTGAAGAGATAATTAGCTTGGAAAGGTTCACAGCAGTTCCTCAATCTTTTTAGAAATATAATCTATCTATTCCAGAATGTAGGAAAGTATTTCTGAATTATAACCATGGATTCATGAACAGGCATGACTTTACCAATAAATGATGGACACTTGTTTTGGGTAGTAGGAAGCATGTGGTCTCAAGCTTAGCCTTTATATATAGTAAAGATGAATAGAGTTAAAACAAATAGTCGAAAAAATTATGAAAAATGTGTATGTTTTAATGACTTTATGATATGTTTGAATAAACTTACTTGCTTCCCTAGATGCGAAAGAGGTGCAGCACCTGCTTGCTGAGTTTACTAGTGGTGTTGACACTGGCCAGGTACTCTTCACTGTTTGCTGAGGTACCACTGTCTATGACAGTGTCAGAGGCAGCCCCTGACTCTACGCCAGTCTGTGTGCATGAACAGGAAGACGCGTGTCTCCATATCCTCCATCTTCATGCTGTCATCACCCTGAGGTGAGAATCATTGCTCCATGTCCCTATTTAACCTAATGCACCTATCATCACAGACTGTGTTAACTAGACTTGTAAGCCCACACAATTTATTTTGCTTCACATGTGCAAACATCCTCTCCCAAACTGGGACTCAGACTGAACACTCTTAATCTTTCCTACCTTTTTACCATAAGTTTTCCACGAATGGGAAATACCAGCTCCACTCAGCTGCCCAGCTTTCCCCTCTAGGACAAGTATATGCAGGGTACAGAGCTGCTGTCCACAGAATTCCTTACAGCTCCAAGGTGAGGTAGTTGAGGAAGGGACATGAATAAATACATTGCCCTGTGAACTCATGCTCCTAAAGCTCTGAGTCCTCCTTCCTTTTCCCTTTATTTACTCCACCAACCCCCAAAATGCATGCACTGACCCTCAAAGCATATGAAAAAAAATCCTATGACTAAATTGTCACTATAATGGAAATCCCAGCATAATTCTTTTGTCTTTTCCATTGACTGTGGACTAACAAATCTTGAAGCATTAGTGAGAATAGGTATGCTTCCTCCTTTCACACAAAGTTAAGTCACATTTGTGATAAGTTTAGGATTAATCGACTTCTGTAGTGGTTTGCTCACATTATATATTAATTCTTTTTCTCTGTACTTAGGACTTCTGGTTTTCTTCCTTTTTATTTTGTTAACTCCAGGTCTCTGATATTTAAGTCCATTCCTGTGGACTCAGCTTATTAGGCCTTTCTGCACAATGCTTGTAACATAATGTACTTTTCATTGCCTTTACCATGCCCTTTATCCTGCCCCTCCATCTCATATCCTAGGTATTTTACTAATGATTAAGGGAAAGCAAATGCCCCTAGTTTATACTCACGTTATCATGTGACAGTGGTACCGTGTGAACTGGAATTGGCTGCCAAAGGATTCTGGGGTTCCAAATCTGGCCCTGTGTCGGTGGGTACAGCCCAGCAAGACTTGCCTGAGCACTCATAAGTGTGTGATCACAGTCAGTGCTTTGAACATAAATCTGAAGCAAGAAAAAAAATACAGAAAAAAGTTTTGGAAGGTCATTTCTCCTGTTAGATTTTTTTTTTTCTCTTGGTAGGAAAGAAGGGGACTTGTACCATGCTGGGGAAGATGGCATTAGAGTGGGATGAAGATGGACTGTGAGAAAGAAGGGGGAGGGAGAAACAGTGAAGCTGGAATAGGGCCTTGCAATAAAATTCTGGTGGACAAGGAAGCTGCAACATGGTAGCAGTTCCCTTAGGAGTCCTAGTGAATAGCATAAGACCGACTCAATTTGACCATCTAGGCTTTGGGCTATCGTGTATGCGCTGAACAGCTGGACTCTAAATGAAAACTAAGCTGTATCTGTACCCTATATGGAAGTGTAGAACTGGAGATATATGATATAGACACTCTGCCATACAACATTGAGGCATCTGAACCTGATATACAGCCTAAAAACCCTTTTATGTGTTTTTTAGTGAACCATCAGCCTGAATAAAAGTTGAGCCACAGTTTCAGGGTTACTTTGAAATTACATTGAGTTCAATGGGTATTAAGTAATCTGCAGCCATACCAGGTTCAGACTTTCACGCATTCAGGAAGTCCCATTAACATCCATGAAAAACATCCTCCCTCCCAGATCCAGTACTTGCCTCACACTGCTTGTATACAACACTCAGGAAATAAGAATATCTCCTCCGCATATACTGGCCAAGCTCGTACTGCTGTTGTATGCCAAGCTGTAGAAGAAACAGAATAGCGTAAGAGGCTCAAGAAGCATGCTATGCATCCATTCCTACACCAAAAAACTGAGATAATATTTTATATTATTTTGATAAAGACTTTTTCCTTTCTAAAGTGAAGGAGGAAAGAAGACAGGAGAAAAAAAGCAGTAAAGTTGCTGCATTTACAGTATTGGATAATATTAGGTATGTCTTCCTGATGGATGCAGTTTTGCATTTTGCTCTACAGAAAGCTATGTGTGTGTTTATCCAAGCTAGTAAGACTGGCTGAGGAGCAGGGTGACTTACAGCAGGCATAGAGATGTCCCAACACTGCCTGTCTACTTTCTGCTCTCTTGCTGGCTCACATCTGATTAACTGGGAGTGCAGACAGAGCAACCACATGTCCATGAAAACACATCCAGCATATGAATCCCATAGAATATTAGCAGTGATTCCATATGGAGGCTACAGTTTTAGCTTGAGCAAGATCTTATTTTTCAGGAAGACAGAAAATCTTGAACAGAAGACTTTAAATAAAAGTCCTCCAAGCCTTCAGGTATTTTGCTGCAATGGTTAATTATTATTGACCATCTGAAACATTTGATTCTTGGTTCTTGCCTGACTATGTCGCCAGCTTTCAGCCACTGGATCTCATTACACTTTTGAATGACACATTCTTTACCGTCACAGATCTTATTCCTGGTAAGATAATAATCAATAAGATGGAATCAAGTCACTTATCTCTGCATTAAACTAAATAGATGACAATTCTCTACTCTCACAGCAAAATGGGTTTTCCAGCCTCGGCATTTTAGTAGCTCTTTGCTGAAAATTTTGCAACTTACCAACGTAATTTTGTAAACACATGGCACGAGAAACACACACAATGTCCCTGTAATGGTCTCGATATTGTCATCTTTTTACTTGTACCTGGTGTTTCCTGGCCTAAATTGAAATATATTCAACTTTGCTCATGTAAACATTATGCTGCACTGGGATCTCAAGCACAGTGATTACTTATTGCTCCCTAAGTCCTTTTCTAAATCACAGGATCATAGGATAATTCAGGTTGAAAGGGACTCAGAAAGTCTCTAGTCCAACCTCCTGCTCAAAGCAGAGTCAGCTACAAGGTCAGACCCAGTTACTCAGGGTTTTACCCAGAATGTCAGACATGGCCCACTCTGTGTGTATGTGAACACCTCTTTCTGTTGCTGGAATTGTGCATCCAGTTTCCTAGGGTATATGTTTGGCCTAGGCTTCTGCCCCAACTTGCCTAATATGTATGTTGTTAAATACTGACACCTGGATCTTGAAGCCTTCCATGCCCTGGAGCAAGCTGGCATGCAGTGCTGAACTTGAATAGTGTGTATGTGGAATGATAGACCCACAGCTGAGTTAAGGCATAGGAAGTTGGTCTGTTACTCCTGTTTCTTCAAGACAGGTGACATAAAAGGAAACAGGCCTGACCTTGCATTGGAGATCAGTTTGGCCTCCTAAGAATGGTGAGGAAGAGGAACCCCGCTGGCAGTTTGTTCTATTCTGATTTCAGAGGAGACCTGGCAAGTGACTAGTTCCCCCAGGAGAGAGAAACATGTGCGAAGTGCTGGACCCACCGGACATGAGGTGTGTGAGCACACTTATTCTACAGCCGCCTAAGAGACACACACTTCACAGTCTGCCTACACGTGCATAATAGCCATTTATCCAGGACATCCAGACTTTCAGCACATCTAAACTACTTCAGTGGGGCTACCTGGTTCCCAGATAACTAGCAGGTTTTTCCATCCAAAGAACATATTTTGGGGTAAAAGGAACAAAGCACAGACACAGTGGGTTGTGCTGGTGGGAGCGGAGGAGAAGTAGGGTTAAAACTACGTAGCTCCCACATATTCCCTTTACAGCCTGATAGTACAGGAGTTGACCCTTGGCTCCATTCACAAGAGGAGGCAGCTAATACAAATTACAGTTGATGCAGAGATACAGTTTCTGTGATAGGACTCTGCAGTTGCCTTAGCTGCTGCTAGTTACCACCATCAGCTGATACTTGTGTGCAAGCTCAGTTCTGCTGTATTCCAGCAATGCCTGCACTAAAACAGCTGAGCTTTAAATCAGCTTTCCCTGACATGGCGTGAGAGAAGTTTCTGCTAGTACTGATCTTAGTAGTTCATGAGCTAGGGAGCGCTCCTACTAGGCGGAGACAGGGTAGTCTGCGAGCACTTACACCACTGTATGCTACTGATGGTTAAAGCTCCCTGTTTGGTCTCAGGTGAACTGCGGAGGTCACCAGTGCCTGGCTCCTTCCAGAAGACCCCAGTCTGCAATCAAACAGCTCAACATACGCTACTATGGGACCAGAACAGGCTGACTCAGTGTCTTAAAATCAGTGACTGCTCATAGTTGTAGCTTCCTGGTAAGTTCTTTGGCTGTCCTTTTGGAGATCGGTGAATGGTAAATTAATATGGGCTTTCTTAAGTGAAAACAAAGTTCTAAAACCCAAATATCAATAGACTGCATTCCAATATTTCAGTATATTGGCCCAGTTAAGCAAACGCACCTTGGTAAGCTGTCCATATCCCTGCTGCCTTGCAACTTCTTTGTGCTTGTCGGTTGGAAAAAACTCCTGTGGTGTATGATCACCATGGCGAAATACCTGATAAAATAGATGGATTTCCCTTTGTGTTACTGGGATTTTTTTGTGATGGATATAATTAGTGCAGTCACAAGGAATATTCAATGACAGTGAGTACTGTATCTGACAGATGCTAAGTATATGCATGGTGCTTTTCTTGGGTCTAGATAGCTATAGTACCTGTTTGATTTATTTAGACAAATGTAACTCTTCCTTTTTTCCTGGCATTTGAAATTTTTGCAGGTTAAAAAAACTATGAAATACCTTAACATATTTTAAAGAGGTTTTATATGTTTTAGGAGGTATAGACTACAATGTTAAACAAACAGAAGCATGTAAGTAATCTTCCAGAAATATTAGAACATTAATATTTTGGTAGGACTAGCTGGGAATTCAGAAGGATAAAATCCGAACTACTGCTCTAGATATAGTTTCTCTGGCTGACTGCTGTGAGGTGCTCTTTCTTGGAAGAAATTAGCCTTAAAAAGTCACTTGTTGACTTTTTCATCACAAGAGGTGATGAAAGTGTCATCTACTATCTAAATACAGGTTAAACTGTTACTCTGAAAACATTGAACCTGTTTTGGAATTTCACTTCAGGTAAAAGATACTTCTATAAAGACACATCAAGATTTTTCATTCCTGCAATTAATTCTTTCCTTTTCCAGCATAATTCCTGTAGATACATGCCATATAATTTTAAAATTTTACCACCAGATTTTTTTTATTTCTTAATCCAAGTAGGGAGAAATAAAATCGAAAACTGCAGCACAAAACGTATATAACTGATTTACAAGCACATGCGATGTTCAGAACAAGATTCAGGCTTCCTGCAAACAAATGGTATGTCATAATCATTGCAAATAGCATTAGTTTCACAGCACTGGCTCTATGTTGCTTATTCAATGCCATTGTAAACTTGTTTGGGTTTCACATAATGCAATTTCTTTTGCGTGTTAATCCACTGAAACCACCAGAAAAGTGGAAACTGTTCCACGGTAAAGAGGGGGTTTGCACAATTGATATTTAGTTATTGAATCCTCTTTTACAGTTTAAAAAAGAATCCTATGTGATTCCTTTCTCAGTGCTATAAAAAAAGCATTCTTTGTCAATCCAGAAAGTTAAGTTCATCTGGGACTGCTCAAAGGAGACAAAATGATAACATCTTATTTAGAATTGAGGATTTTTTTGTACAATACAATAATGAATTCTGAATGTGCAGGAAACACTTAAATATGCAAAATGTGCCCCTCCCCCCCCACCCTAGAGTACAAAAAGAGCAGTAAGTGACAGGTTTTGAAGAATTTCCATTTGCCCATGCACTATCTACTTACTATGGACACAAACTTCAGTTTTCTTTTAGCTGTCGTTTGGTGAAGAAAGATGAAGAAAAGGCAGAACATGAAACACAGGCTCCAAATTCCACACACCAGCTGCCTTGCTCTCATCCTGAGGGTAGCTTTCAGCTGTTTTGCACACCAAGGTCCCTGGCTGGATGTGGTGCTACAGGAGATATGTGACTAAGAGGGGAGGAGTCAGGTGAAGGTAAAGAACTAGAAGTTCCCATCTATTATTTAAGCTAGGATTTAGTATGGGCCAGTCGGCCTTCTCAAAACTGAAAATGCTGCAGATACACTGCCTCTTGCTGTATACAAAAGAGCTAATAAACCATCCTCATTTCTAGTGCTCACACAGTCTTCTCTGAACACTTTGTACTAGAAAGCTAGAAGGAGCAGTGCTGACACTTGTTCTTTTGTAAAGGATCTCTGGATTTTTCCCTGGATTTGGCTGCGGTCTGTAGGAGGAATAAACAGCAGAAGGTTTTGTTGCACGGGAACAGGGATAAACCTAAATTCACTACAAAAAAGTAAAGATACATGAATGAAATTTTCATCTCTACAGTAGACTGACTATGTCTCTAATGGCAAAGTGTGTACCACTGTTTTCTAGAACTACTCCCCACAGTTTCATAGTTAGGTAAATTTTTTATTTTCAGATTTCTCTTGCTGCAAACACTCTCGTTGTTAGAGTTGTTTCTGTCATTTCCCCAGTATATTTTAAATAAAGAAAAAAATCTAGCTCAGAGACAGTGTTGCAAGAGACAGGATTGATTTTACAAGCTTATTGGTCAGTCACATTCATGTGTTAATGAAAGCCCTGTTAATATGTAAAAATTGAGAGTGATTTCTTAGTGATAATTAAAGCTCTCTGTATGTAAAAGAAATTACTGAAAAAAATCATGTTGCTACCCTGAAAGGTTATATAATCTCAAGCTAGTTTAAGGCATGAATAACAAAACTTTCCATTGTAATTATTAGATAGGGGCTTGCCCAGAGGGATCAGTTCTCTTTCCTGAAGTAACAATGCTGTATCATTCACATCTGCCAGAGCTAAAGAGATTCCTCTATGAAACATTCAGAGGTCAGACTTTCTTGGTGCAAGATGGTTCATCTGTCATTTCTGCTTTTGTGCCTGACAAGTCTAACACACTCATGCAGAAATAGAAAAATATGGGGAGCTGCCCACATTGACTAAGGAAGAATTTTTAATTTTTTTTTTTAAATGAGGGACCTGGGGGAGATGTGGGTCAACTGATTAAAGCTATTCACACCCTGTACGTTTTCCAGCCTCCACTGGCTGTCATACTAAGCTGTCATACAAGGTTTAAGTTTATTCTTTTCAACCACCCATTGCATCACATTTCATGTGAGATTTCTCTAACAAGGAAGGTGAAATTATTCTTACTTCAGATGTGACAAAATAATATTAGTGTAAAAACTGATATTTGTTTCCTCTGACCCGATCTTGGTGCTGCTAATTCTGTGGACAGACACATAAAGGGCTGGGGTTATTTTAAAGTACACCACATTGATTAACTCTGTTCCTGCTGAAGGTCATAGAGGGAGAATGAAGCAGTGTGCTGTGCCGTGTACTGTCATTCCTGAGACTGAAACTCTACAGAGCAGAAGATGGAGCTGTTTTGGCAGCTAACTCATACCTGCAGAAATCCCTTGTCGCAGGTGTCAAGAGGTGTGAAAACTATAGCTGCCTTCAAAGTCAAGGTAACAGATTCTTTAAGGTGCCTGCAGCCTGTGTTAAAACAACAGTTGAAGGTGGAAGAGGAGATAATGATAAAGACAATAAATGAACCTCCTTCACTCTCTTGGAAGTTCAAAGGAAAATATATGAGGAGTAGATCATATGCTTTTATTTTACCCATAAACTTGAAATATTTATGGGACCATGATAAACATAATATTATTAAGCAAGTAAAAGTATGGCTTTATGTTGTGTCCTGTGTTGTGATACCTGAAAAATCAGTGTGTTAAGAAATGCTGCTGGATCTTTGACATTGTTTAGGGAATGTAAATTTTCATTAACAGTCCTTCAGTGCTTTAAAGTAGGCTCAAGTTTAAGTGCTATTATTGTATTTAAAAGCTTAGTAACCCAAAGGACAAAATTTGTCCCTCTACCCCCAAACCGCAACATGAACTGAAACTTCTCCAAGCTGTGATGCTTACCCCCTCCCCCAGCTTTTACTTGTAGGGTTAAACCTGCTTGGTATTTAAACACAGTGTAGGACTTGCAGCTTAAGATGCTACTTCTTCATTGGCAATGGAGGAGGATCAGAATCAGTTGAAGATACACTGATAAGCATGTTAGAAGAAGACTCCATTGTAGAATTAGTGGGGGGAGATGGAGGCAGGTGTAGGAGGACTTCAGCCTTCTCACCCTGCCTCCCGTCTTTCCCCCTCTGTGAAATGTCCCCTAGTGGGATACTTATTCCGTGGCTTTCGCAGTTTTGATGTCCGTCTCCACTTCCTTGACTTCTCCATTTCTTCTTTCCTCAGACCCAGTCAGATCAGGGCTATATCTGTCCCTAAATAAAGTTAAATGTTTCCTCTGGTTTACAGTTTACCTGTTTGTCTCTTGCTTGCATACTGTGATTAAACAATAAAGAAAACTGAGGATATAATTTATTCAGCTGCAATAAACTAACAGCCAGGACAAAAAAATTTTGACTCCAAGTGACTTGCTTAGTATCTAAGTAGATAGGTATCAGCTGCCTCTATTTGGCTAATGCTTAACATGGACTTCTTTGGTCCTTTATGGTTAGGAAAACAGAGGCATGTCATGTCACCGTGCCTGTGTCACAGGGACTCATTACCCCCACCTCAAAAAGAATTCTGCCCCAATCAGATACGCAATCTCTGTTAATGATTTCAGTGCTGGCATGCAATATTCCTTCAGACCATTTAAAGAGTGAGTTAGAAGCGTGTTCAGCTGTCCTGAAGAGCTGGGTAGAGGCTTGTCAGGAGTGTGAACAAAATGGAGCATCTGTGCCCTGCAAATAGAGTAATCTGCAATGGTAACAGGGGCCCTAAAGAGCTGTGCATGATGTTCTTGCTGCTGCTGGCAGGAGGCATCACCTTCTGCCCTGTATTCTCTGATCCTTCCTTAAATGGCAGCAGAAAACAGGAGACAGCAGTTGGTGTTAGGACTTGTAAGGAGTGTGGCTGTGGTCATTCTTAGGCCATTTGGCATTCTAGGCAATTGCCTTCTGTTTGGGTTCAAAGCTGCACTCTTGATGTCAATCTGAGATAAAGTACTTTTTTGCACAGTGGCCAGCTTCTTATCCATTACACTGATGCATATGTAGAGTAACTACACAGAAACTTATTAACTTACTCCACATATATTTCCCTTGAGGTTTACACAGCTATTCTTCCTCTGATGGTGTTCTCAGGACCTTCTGATCTTCTGCGTTTTGTGGCTGTGTTTGGGATATGCGCATCTGCTGTTCCAGATCCTCATTTGGTATGAGTTATATTAGCTCTTTATCTTTCATAGAGTTGCACTGGCTTACAGGGGCTTCAAAATACAGGAAAAGGAGGATGTTAAAATCCATTTCCTCCACCTATTCTGACGAAAAAGCATTATTAAAAAACTGGATCCCAGCATTGATGCAAAAAGAGATCAAATTCCAGATCCAACCTTCATCTGGAGTTTTGCTGGACTGTAAAGCTCCCTTCTCTAGTTCCATGTGATTCATCTTTGTTGTCATAAAATACAGAACTCAAGAGAAGCAAGACTGACATGGAGGAGTTGCAGATAAAGATGTAGCTTGGTAGTTGTGTTGTAACAGATGAATGCTATAACATCAGAACAAAGGCATTCAGCTGGAATTATTCCACACAGTGGTGGTGCTTATTTTGGTCTTAGGCCATCAGTGAGTCACAAAATTGAATTTTGTGCAGTGTAAAAGCCCTTTATTCTTTTTTCCCAAATTCCATGAATGAATTCAAGCAACCTTGCTTGGGTGTGACGGAAGGCTGGATCACATAACCAGATTGCCACTGCTGGAAAGAGTTAAGGTTTATATCAAGTTGCTAGGAGACAAAGATCTTTAGACCACTAACACTGTCTAGTCATTTAGACTTACTAATGAGTTGTATGGGACTGACAGGATCATGTTGTTTTGACAGCGGGAGGTGAGATATTTCTTGTACTGGAGGAAAAGAACATTTTCTTCCAGCCAGCCATCATCACAGCTCTCTAAGCTTGGGCATAAACCAGAAGTGTTTCATCCAGGTGCTGACATAAGTCCAAACAACCTCTCTGTGTGTAATCAAGCATCAAGCTATTGTCCTTGTGCACCTTAGAATACCTGAGGGGTTTGGGTTGCTGCTTTCTTTAAATTTTAATAATTATATTTAACTTTGAGGTAGGCTACAATAACTATGATTAAAGCAATTGTTCTGCTCAGCTGGAATGATTTCTGATCATGCCCTAGCACAATGCTGCAAGATTTCAAATGCAAATATGTGGGAGGGAAAAAATGTTCTTTCAATAACTTTTTTATTTCTATTGGAATAAAACAAAAAGTCCTTTATAAAAACCCAAGCTGAGGTCAAATATAGCCAGCAATTTCTCATAGATATTGGATCTTGCTGGTTATCAGCGTCATCTGCCTGTGTGGGTAGTTTAGTTTTTCATACTGAAATACTGAATTAGGAGTGAAGAATTAGTAAATTAGCTGTTTGCTTCAGAACTATTACCCCCCCTTCCCCCTTTCCATTCTGTTCCTGTGCTGTTATAATTCTTCACTCTCTTTGGATTCTTGGATTTTTTGGTCATTTTTTCTGTTAATTTTAACCAGTGAAGCATTTTATGCTAGGACGTAGGCATACTTCCATGGCATATTTCAAATCTTTTTTGATCAAGTGTTTTCTTGAGGGACTGGTGATTGCCACAAACATTTTCTGAATGAAACTGTCAGAACTGCTACAATGGACGACTCTGTTTTTATGTCACTGCACTGTGTGTATTAATGCCAACCAGGCTGCATGGTGGTATCACTTCAAAGCTCTCCTTGGCATTTCCAGTGTGACTTTTATGAGTGAAATTTTCATTGACTGTCAATATGGTTGTTAGAAGAAAACTGTATATGTTTGCTTTAGGTCATGTATGCAGTTTCTCTCAGGATAGATCAAACTAACAGAAATATTGCGTATCAGGGTGATTGATAGAAATTGAGATGTTTTGGAGACTTCCACTTAATCTAGAAGTGTCATTGAACTTGTTCTGTCATGTATCTTGATCTGCCTCTACAAAGTACCTCAAAAAGATGTCCCATTTTCTTACCTACTATAATCCTGTGCTGTCCATGCTTGTCTTCACAGACACATCCGTATAAAAGACAAGGTGTAAAAGTGCCTTTTGCAGAAATGTGGGACAAACCATCCAGAGGGCAATAGATAAAATGATGAACAGACAAAAGGTACTGGCAGTTAACCTTTTATTTTGTTTTGGGGTCTGTTACTGAGTTGGTGGGAGGGAGAGTGAGTTGTGAGTGGGAGTGGTAACAGGTTCAAGGACCCATTTTCATGGGAAAAAAAAGTGCCAGTAGAAGGAAGATATGCTTAAAGTCATGCAGGGGGTTGCCCAAGGCCTTTCTGAGCTGCTGCCACTGCTGAGCTGATTAATGCCACATTCAAATACTGATCATTCTTGGAAATAACCAAGCAACCCATTAATTAGCAGCTTAGTTGATAATTATAATGTGAGGTTAGTTTTACAAAGTGTGAATTTATAGGTTTGATTTATAACATGTTGGGCTTTCCAAGGAATTTGGGAAAGCGCTATACTAAGTACAGGTAAGCCAGCCAAAGTACCTTGGATAACTGTAGTACAACCCAGGCTATTCTACCTGCATAACTGACTTCAGCAGAGGCTACATGCTTAGGCAGGAGCACAAAATGGATAACCAAGATTAATGCTTCAGGTAATGGAGAAAAATGCTACCCAAAGCAATCCCGAGTTTAATAGATACACAATTAGGTTGGTGTTCTGATTGGCATCAGTAGATGCAAGGTGGTAGCCCACAAAATAAATTTTCTTTTGATTTACATTTCACCAAGCATGATAGAATTGGTCAACGTTCATCATGCGATTCTTTACATGTTTTCCATACACACTGAATAGTGAGTAATTCTTAACGCACTTTCACTGAAACTGTGAATCTCTTCTGTTTGGTCAGCGCTAGATCAGAGTATTGTCAAAACTTAATTTAAACCAAACAATGAGAAAAATGCAATAGCATGAAAACAAAGTTTATTTGAGTGCAAACCAAATAAAAACTGTATGCCTAAATGTACACAAGAACTAAGAAATAGTATGATAGTTGGAAAAATATTTGCCTATATCTACAGGCACCTCAGAGAAGTGTTTTGCAAAGGCATATTGCCATCTAGTGTTAAACTCCCTTCTATTCATCATACTTTGGGCTAGTGTAGTTGCAGTAGATTCCTGATAGACACTTCTGTGTGAATCATTGGAAATCCAGTAATATATTGAGAAATGCAGAACAGCATTGCTGCAATGAGATGTCAAGAGCACATGATTGCATTTCTAAATTTAAATAAAGATTAAGTTCAATGATTTTCACTCCTCTACTCAGGGTTGTTGGCAATATAAATTTACTCTGCAGAAGGAGAGAGTTTGTTAAAGTTAGTGTACAGCTCTTCTTTCAGCATTGTGAGAAGTGGTAAAAAACCAATGTAGTGGTTTTTATATACTTGTAGTATTAACTCTTAATTTTCTCTTTGTATGTTTTCATTTGTGTTGTCATAGGAATTCTGCATCTTTCACAAGAAGTCAGCATCTTTGTAGAGAGAGGCATCTGGATTAACTTTACAAAATGAGAGAATATGAGTGGCCACAAAGTTCAAGCTGGGGTAATGTAGCTTCTTCTCTTCCTCTTTTCACATATTTTGCTGGGGTTTTTTTCTCCTTTTCTATGTATCTCAGTTCTGAGTTTTACTTAATGTGAAACAGAGAAAATCTGTATAGTTTATTTTTGATGGTATTCAATGATGACATAGCTTTCACATTTCTCTTTCCATGTTTTCTCTTAACTTTGGACTCATCTGATTCATAGCAATGACTTCCAGATAGTGAACTGGAGATCAGAATTTTCCAGCTGGCTGGAAACACTTCCTCTTGGAAAGGACTTTTGCCTCTATGATGTCTGGCTTTATAGTTGTATAAAACTTTGCCACACTTTAGTGATGGAGGCTGTAATTTCCTATCTGTATGACTTAGGTTTAAAAAAAAAAAAAGTAGTTTTACCTAGAATCAGTATAACAAAAGCTCCAGTACGTCCTGTTAAGACATCTTATTCAAATGTTGGGAGGCAACAGTTTTCAACTCTTCAGACTAACATATTTCACGAAACATTTGTTGAAAGTTGTTGGCTGGAGGAAGGAAAAGGAAAAAGAAAAGCTTTACCTAGGAGTTTTACCTATTTCCCAACTATGTATGTATAACTTAACTATTGGACTGCTAATACGTCTTGTTTCTTTTCATCCTGAGAATGAGAATTGAAGAAGCATAAGAAGCTTTCTTAACTCTATGAACGTATTTAAGAATAGCAAGTATAGTTTCTGTACTTGGACCCAGACAGAATTGTCCAATTCAAGTTAGCAGCATCTCTTGTGCTTGCTATTTTGTTACTAAATCAGTTTAAGGAGCTGGTTTGGTTTCACATAAAACTTCGTTGTTGGAAAATCATGGCTGCAATGGAATTTTTTTTTCTCATACACTGCTATATTCTCTTTGCTTGTCTTCATCTTCTGAAACATAGCTTTGTTCCTTACTTACTCTTTTTCAAACAACTAACATTTGACTGCTAGGTTGGTCAGTTCTGACAGATTTCATAGCACTTTCTTCACCTTCTGTTAGTAACGGTCTAACAAAATTACTTTCAAGATGTTTCTTTATTTTTTCCCTTCATTATCACCTTGTGAAGCAGAGTGTATCTAAATCTACACCCTGCTGTTTAAATTTTCATTTCCTGGAAGGAACATTTTGTGTCTTTTGTGACATATTGGAAACCTTAGTATGGATTGATCTGTCTCTAAACTGTTAATAGTATTCTATTGGAAATCTATATTTTACTGGATTCACTGTATTATAGACACCAAGTTTTGATAATGACATAGGCAGTCTTGGATGTTTTGGGAAAATTGCAAATAAATGCAGTTTTGGAAAGTATATGAATGATTTTCCTTTAAGAAAAAAGGAAAGGGAGAGGTCCCATTGGCAGATATTGTTATGCATGTCTAATTGAGTTACCATCCATCTCCAAAACCATGAGACAGACACAATGTTCTGAGACTGAATGTGTTTTATAATTGCTCCAGACTTACTCTGTAAGTAAGTGACACAACTATGGAGTTATGTCAGTGGAGCATTGCATGAGGATGATACAAGTATTGCAATGTGATATCAATGAATTTTGACTTGGCTGTTTTGTCCATTGGATAATGGAATTTCCCTTCCCTTTTCTTTAAATCATGGACAGATACTATTGCTACTTCCCTAAAGAGCCATAATTTCTGCTCCCATAGTCCCTGAAAAGAATTTTTTTGTTTGTTTTCTCCTGTCTAACCTGTTGGCTATTGGTCAATCTTTTTAGTGAACAGGAAGGTCTGAGTTGAGGCACATGGATGCTGGAGTTTTATGTTGCCGTCAGCTGTTACACACAGAGTAGTTAGAGATCACAATATTCTCTTGGAATAGTAAATCAAAATTGTCCCCAGGGTGACTTGAAAAGAAACCAAAATGTCAGCACATCCATATTACATATGTTTACACCGAACATACCTTCTCTGGTACCCATCAATCTCCTGGAGACATACAATAGACATAAAAAAGGACTGTGTGGCACTTTTATTTCATAGTGTTCCCCATACGCTCAGTAGTTTTAAGTGTGACTCCCGAAAATCTTGAGTGAACTCTCCTGGTTTATGTATTGTGTGTACAATGCAAGCCTGTTCATGTAGTCTGGTTGCATGTATTGAACATTCATTAAACCAAAACCACCATGGACTGGTGACCTCAGATTCTGCGGCCTCTTATGACATCTTAAGGTTAAGAGCACCTCTTAATGTGAGACCTCTTTGTTAATGCACAGAAGGATAAAAATCAGCTACCAGAAGGGATTTGTAAGTGTATCACTAAAAAATGTGTATTTTCCGCCTGCTTAAATACATAACAGAACAGAGAGAAGCAAAAGAATTGGAGAAAACACAAGATATATCAGGCATTGCTTATGAACATTAAAACATCTTACTTTTGAATAAGCAAAACAAAAACCATATTCCTGGTACAAAATGTCCTGGTACTTCTGCCTGTTCATAAGACTTTGTCATTCCTAACCAGTCAGGTGTAGCAAGATTCAAATGTTATGTCCTGATGTACAAAAGAATGTGGGAGACCTGTGGCTTCCCATGGCTCTGATCAGAACAAGAAACTTTTACTGAATTTATACTCACTGAACCAAAAGGACTGTACAAGGGAAATCTCTTGGAGGAATGTAAAGTCTGGCTTGCAGCTCTGACTAGGCAATGTTTTCTTTTACTGTTATCAACTTCCTCTCAAAAATCAAGGTCAGCATTATAAACTCTTCATGCAAATACATTTTCCACCTGGTTTTCAAGAAAGAGGAATCCTCATCACTATATTCTATTTTATTAAATATTTTTTAAAAGTGTAAAACAAAATTAAATTCCATATATGAGATACAGTGAAAGGGTCTTTCTAACTTTTTCAGAGCTCCTGAAATTTGGATATTCATGTTCACTGCCATTTAAGGGCTGAAAGATGTGGGACTGTTTAGACTAAAGAAGACATCACAGTAATCTTCACATATTTGAAGGCTGCTGCTAAGAGAAAAGTAATAATTGTCCCCATGCTGGGCTAGAAAAAAAACATAGACTGTAATTGGGGAGAGGCAGACTGAACTGAGACATTAGCACAAACTAAAAATGAGGAGAGTGAAGCACTGCCTATGGAGGCTGTGAAATTTCCATCACTGAAGATGTTTTAAAGTGAGTTACATGAATCTCCACTACAGGAATATAGTTGTATACCTGCTGTGTGGAATTGGGAATAGACTAGATGACCTCTTGGTGTTCCTTTCACTCCCATTTTTCACCAATTTTGTGATTCCACAACATGAATGTCTTGGGATGTACTATTTACTAATAATCTGTTTGAGGGACTTGATATTCTTTTGGGACTCAAACTTCTAGCAGTTAAAAACTTGGTATTGGGTCTGGGTAGCAGAGAATAATTATATCCTCCTGTCCTTAGAGACAACTTTAAAGCACCATGTCTATGTATTGCACAGTAATGGCTTCTAATTAATGACGTTCAGTTTAAAAAATGGAGTTCATTTTCACCTGTTTGATATTTACCTCCCTTCTGCCATAGCACTGTTGAATAATTTAAGCTAATGAAGGCAATGAGGTGAAATTCAAAGTATCAAACCCAGTTACTAGCCCCTCCCTCTGGTGCACACAGATAAGAGTTTACATTCACTGCCAACATTGTTTTTGAGTTGTATTAATGAAGCACATCCCAGATGTTTCTGTAGAAATTAACTTTGTCCTCAAATCCCCTTATTGGGTTTTTGCCAAATTTCCAAATCTTTTCCATAATGAGGCTTCTGCAGCCAAAGTGTAAAAGATGGCAGCATGACAGGAAAACATCTAGATAGTTGAAGATCAGCTGTCAAATGGAATTGATGGGCATTAACTCCGCACTATGCACAAAGGCATGACTATCTCTCTTGCCTACTAGCTGCTGATTTTGGTACTGATAGGGTTGTAGAAGAACAGATACTTAGCCTCCTCAGTCAGAAAATGGCAGGAGACTTAATGAACTGTCTGTGGAGTGATCTGTAGTGTTCTGGAGAAATTATTTTTGTGGGTGAAGCCCTGAACTGAGTTGCAAGACACCTAGCTTCCATTTAAGATCACGCTTGATTTCCTACATAAACTTTAGGGTATATCTAAAAATCATAGTGCAATGCAGAGATAATGAATTAGCACTGATCTAGCTATTCCGTATACCAGAAACAGTGCAGCTATAAGACCACTGTGCTGTTTATAAACTGACCCCAGCAGTGTCACTTGTACCACCCTGTGATTGCAGTGCAGAGCCTGCTCTGGTAACACGGAGATAAATATAGCTACCCGAGAAGCCAAATGAATGAGCTGAGTTGGGCTTCTGTGATACCGTGACTGAAATTCCTCTAGGACCCGTCCTCCCTGGCTTGTTACTCCTAAAGTTTCAGCGTGGGTATACCTTTTTCTGCCTGTGAAGTTCTGATACTACCGGTGAGACAATTAATTTACTGGAAGAGCAGTAGGAAACATGCCTACTCCATTTTCTAGTTCTTTGTTCTGATTATTATTCCTTGCATTTTAACCCTATAATAAACTTCCCTATAAATATCACCTTTTTTTTTAAGCTCAAAATGGAGACTTTTCTAAATAGGGTTTCTACAGTTCTGTTCAGGAAGCATTCTCTCCTTTAGTTGTCTGATCAGCCTGAGTTCAGACCATAAAGAAATGTGTCTCCATGGTATACTGTTGTATGATTAGAGGCTCTTGAATTTTATATCAACTATTTTTTTTATTTTTAGACCATTTCAGTTTTCATGGCTGAATACTACCAGGCCATGCTGAATTTTAAGTTGTCTGATGCTGCTTTTCACTGCCAAGGTCTTTCTACTGGGAGAATGATTTCTGCTTCTGCTCATGTGGGTAACACTTGTATTAGCACTGCATGTAAGACACTGTTACAACAGCTATTGAATTGGTTTGAATGAAACATCATATTTAAAGTCTCTATGATACTTATTCAGCAAATTAAAACTTGAGTTAGTATAAAGATCTTCAGCATAAAACCAACCTTATTAAGAAAGGTAGGATTCTTCAAACGTATTAAAAAAACCCAAAAAGGCACAAAACAAGCCTCATCTCAACAAATGCTGACCTAACTTTCTTCCCAGTTCAGGAGTCGTGTGTGAATCCACAGATGAGTGGATACATAGTTCTGAAAGTGTTCTTTGTCTCTATTGCCTTTATGCATAAACATTTCTCCACCTCCACTAGTGACACACACATCAAGGACTGACACTAGCGTGCAGGTAGCGGAGTTCATGTCTGCTATGCCTTTTACCACTTACACACAGATAATCAAAATCTGCTGTCTATACATCGTTATCCTTGCCTTCTCGGAAAAGGGGAAAACCCTTTGGATTTCAAGTGCACAGACTTCAGGCTGAGAAGCAGTTCAACCTTTGGCTTCTTTCCAACAGTACTGCCTGCAAAGCAACGCTTAGAGGCTTGTGTTCCGCAAGAGTGGAGGTGGCCAATCTTTCAGTCCCTATGAGCCACAGACTGAGATTTGCCTGTGGCAAAGAGCTGCAAGGTGCATATCTCAGAGACCTGAGAGCTCTGGGAGCATTTCTGAGGTAAGGGACAACAGCTTCTTAGTTAGGATCACACACTTTGCTGTGGGAAGAAGTAGACCAAAAATGCAGCTGAAAGGCGTGTTTTCTCAGCACTCTGTGCCAGAAGCTCATGCTGGTTTGTTTCTTCACATACTCAGCGATTTGGACAAACTTTCACCCTTTGTGTTCATTGCTGCTAATTAAAGGATGAAGTTTTGGCCTGGATCCCTTTTTTGCTAATAAATATATTGATTCCTGAAAAGAAAAAGGAAGTTCTCTGATGTTGAGGACCAAAAAAATTTCCTTCATGTGAACACAGTTCTGCTGCATAAAGAAATATCAGTCACATGAACAGTGTGAAAGTACCTTGGAAACCGTGACATATCCAACTGTGAAGCTGTGGGGGAAACTGTAACATCTCCTGCTCAAGCAGAAATGCAGCTAAAGAAATGGCTATTATAATAGCCAAGGATTTAAGCAAAGGAAAGGTCCTTTGCTACACTTGATCTTCATAACACTCTGGCCAAAGGAATGGCTGAGAGTGCATATTGGATAGATTGGCTCAATAAAATGCAAATCATAACAGCTGTTTAACTAAGTACAGAGTTCCTGTGACTCCATTTTCATAGGAAGAACTCCAGTTAAATGTTAAAAAATCAGAGCCCTTGAAGTATGAATATCTATAAACTATATATTCATCTGTGCAGACAGCTATAAAGCAGGGTAGGATCGCCAAATTGAGCGTGTGAGATTTGTATGCTATAAAACTGCTGCATAGAGGTAGTTTGTGCAGTGCTTGAGATGTTCCTCTTTATATTAGCCAAGGAATCATTCACAAAAGCTAGATGAGAGTGAAACGCATAAATCAACTGTTCCCTCTTACAATTTGTCTGATCTTCACTACTAATTTTTTCTCTAATTTTAAAGTAATGTTAGATGCATCTGGCAAAAGTAGTCTAACGTTTTCTATTTACAGCTGGTAGAAAAGGTGTTTTCTTTTCTGAGGCATATCTGTACTGGTTTTGGCTGGTATGTTGCCTGTGACAGCAAACTTGCCTGGAAAAACTGAGGACCTTTTTTGGAAAACTAATACAGGAAGAAAAAGATTTGCTGTAGGCAAACAGTGCATTTGCCGTACTCTGCCTCTGTCTTAGCGTTTGTTTTTAATCACATCTGTGATTCAGCTGTAATGTCTGTACACCCATGCTTGTGCATACCCATACACACATACACATGCGTTCAAACTGCTGGTCTCCAAAAGTCCAAGTGACCTGCCTTGCAAGAAATTATAAATTGTTTTGCTGTGATGTATAGAAACATCTGATGCTTGCTTGCTTCAGACTCTGACATCCCTGATCTGTAAAACATGTTCCTTTCCGCTGGGTTTGTCACTCAGGGAACGTGAGACTGCCTTTAATGTTCCTTTCATGGGTAAACAGAGCCGGCTCAGATCTGTGCTGTTCTTGAATGCCAGTGAGAGTGAGGCTGTGGAATATCAAAGATGAATCTTCGCTCTTTCTGATGATTACCTTGTGCAATACAAAAATTAATATTCACCTTGTGTCTTTTGTAAGAATCACAAGTTAATTACCCAATGCATAATGCAGTGAGTTAATTTTCAAGCTCTGAAAAACATGCGTTTTCTGCTGTAGTGCCTTAGAGCTACATTTAGGCCTAGAATACCTTTGCTGGGCACATACAAATATGAAAGTAGATGTATTTCCTGCCCTAAGGAGCAAGCAAAAGCAACCTATTAACAAAAGATCTAGTCTGGCTCATCTGACTTTCCCCTTTTGGTCTTTTATGCTCTACAGCATTAAACTATATGTAGTTGCCACCTCTTTGCAATCTTACAAGAAGAATATTGTGTAGTTAACAAACTTTTCATGTTTTTAGAATTATTTCTCAGGGTGAACATTTAAATAATGATAAGAAAAGCAAGAAAGCGTAGATTTCCTGTCAGTGTTTCAATTATATGAAATATTGTGTTCTAGATTATAAAAGATTACATATGGACCTTGGTGATTTAAATAATTTGGCTAAATTATATAGTGTACTATTATTTGCAGTCTTCTTCTTTTAATAACTTTTAAAGAGGCATACATTGAGGTTTCAGTTTTGTCCATAATTTCTGCTGCATATGAATTACAAGGGTTACTCTAAGAGGCATTCTTCCTTTGAGCTTGCCAGCATAAAAAAGAAGTATGTCTAGCTTAAACTTGAAAATGACAGCAGAAGCGCGTACCTGCAGTATTATACATAACAGTGATGATTTGATTGAATAGTTTCATTCTTACATGGAGCTGCAGCATATCAATTGTGTTACACTGAAGGAAACAGGAATGGCTGGTACAAGAGAAATAATGAGGGAGGAGACAGTGAAGAAGCCATTTTCTAGTAGCTAGTGCAGTAGTTGGATGGAAGATGATTACTAGGGTGACCTATTTTGATCTTCCGCTGCATGCCAGATTCAAAAGTTCATATGTCAATAATATTTTAAAAACTGCTTTATATTGGTCCTGTAATTGAACAAATGTTTCTTCACTAACTTACTTATTTTCTTTTCAAGGGTAGAGTCCTTCTTGACCATGGCAGAGTACCTGTGACAGGTCCTAGCACCATAGAAATTGCTGTTGTAGGCTGTTCTGCAGTAAGAGCAGCCTTCCACAGGGCCAGCTACTCAACCCTCCTTCTTTTCACATAAAAAAAAGCAAGAATGAGAAGGGACAAATACCTCTGAAGTGCTGCCCCTTTCTGAAGTTCTCACAATTCAAACCTTTGTGATTCCATGCAGTATGTGACCCCTATTCCCCAGGTTGAATGTGACCCATCCAACAATCTGATCTTGCTCACAGCAGCTCTGTAGTCATTTTCAGCTTCTTGTAGCCTATTTTGTGTTAGTACAATGCACGTCTCAAAGCTCAACCTGTGATTGCTTTTCAGACAAGATGTATGTTCTATCAAAAAGAAAGGTGCAGTTTCCAAAAGGTAAACAAAATAACATCAGTGGTTGTCTGCTAGACACTTATATCGGCCTTTTATCCACACCAAGACCTATGAAATTTTCACATCAGCTCTAATTTGTGACTTGAAGTAATGAACCTATGTTTGTGTAACTAAACTAACACAACGCTAAGTAAAGTATCCAAGCCATTGTTCCTTGAACCATCCCTCTTTTGAAATCCACTTAATACAAAATGACCCACATGGCAGCTATTGTGTTGCTAACTTTCCATTACATACTCCGAAAGATGCAGCTGCCCGTATAGTAACTCTGCAAGGCAGAGTGGTCTGAGAAGAATGTGAGGATCAGGAGGTTATTTAGTACAACTCAATGGCATTTCCTGGTGGAAAAAAACCCCAAAAACATTAAGACCAGGTCTTCTTTTCCATCCTCCTCTTCTTGACATGCTCTGCATTTTGCAATCTACTGCAATGACATTTCTGGTTCTTGCCTTCTTCAGTTTCACAGCTGATGGACTCAAGAGGCCGGGTTTTCGCATGGGATGAAGCTAACCAATTTTCATCCACTGCACTGAACCACAACAGAAATTGTGCCTTCATTCTTTCTCAGCCTTGGAATTTAAGCTCTCATATAATGCCATCTGTGTGGATACACCTGGTCAGCAGTATTGGTTGATAACTTGAGGGTAGAGAGAATGGATGCATAGCATTTTGGTATTTTCAGGCAATGTTTGAGGAGAACCCAGAGAAATCTGAGGGAGTTTTTCTTGTTAATCTCCAGACAGTATTACTCAGGAAAACTCAGCCAAAATAATGATGGATCCTGGGTTTTTTTTGCAGATCTTAGCAAAAGGTATGAAATGAAGTTATCCAGACAAATAATGAAGTATAACAGCTGAAAAAGATAGGCTTCATCACAGACCACAGTCTTTTTTAAGAGTATATCAGGATAGTCAAGACTTTTGGCCAAAGTGTCAAAAAAAAAAAGTATTCAGTGACTGTAAATGAGATGAAATGCTATGAATTTGTCTGCTTCAGTCTCAAAATCCTTGCCCCTAAGTAATATTGAGTCTCTCTCCCAGTGTAAGTACAGCTTTAAGATCTGTTGCTGCGTGCTTGCTTATTTCTTTGTGTTCAGAAAAGACATTGCTATGCTTTCTTGCTCATGTTTGGCTGCCATTCGGAAATATCTCTGCTTCACTGAGCTATTTTATCTGTATTCATCATTGTTTCAAAGTCTTTTTTCTCTTTGTTTATTGATCCTATTAGCATATTTTTATAGCTGAAAACCATCAAACAATTACTGTGTGGAGTTCAGGGTATGATTACTGTGTTTTAGAAATGGTCTCTTTCCTCACTGAACTGTAATACGCTATTTGTCCGTAGTTTTGAAGCATTAGCCCACTGGTAATTTGGCAGTCCCTGTACTGCATTCCTAATTGGGTGATAGTGTGGTGGACATACATGTGGTTTGTACGGCCATTGATATGATTTTCAAGCTTCCCAACAGCTACTGACTCAAACATTCTCTCTTGAGAGGAGAAAGGATTAATCCACGTTGTAAGCAACTACGCTCCTGAGGGAAATGGAAAGAACAAAGAGCATAGTGAGGACCCTAAATTTTAGAAAAGCAAACTTCCAGCTCTTCAAGGAGATAGTCAGAAGGACTCCCTGGGAAACGGCCCTCAGGGACAGGGGAACAGAACAGAGCTGGCAAATCTTTAAGGATGTGATCCACAGAGCGCAAGAGCTCTCGATCCCTAGGTGTAAGAAATCAGGCAAAGAAGGGAAGAGACCGGCATGGTTGAGACAAGAGATGCTGGTCAAACTA
>BOSO01031644.1:0-16255 GCA_018403395.1 Gorsachius goisagi | reverse complement strand
TAGGTGGCCCTGCTTTAGCAGAGGGGTTGGACTAGATGATCTCCCGAGGTCCCTTCCAACCCTTGTGATTCTGTGATTCTGTGTCGGTCAGGATTCGTTGCACGACTCCTTTGATTTGATGGGAACTCTGAGCTAGCTCCGAACCCTTGCAGTTTCAGATTATAAATCCATGAATAATATAAACAAGGCAGCTTTCTTCTTGGTGGGTATGTCTATTGAGAGCCATGCCTACTTGTAAATGTATGCTGCTGCTTATCAGCCACCATGTTCCAAATTACTTGTGACAATCGGGCTTGATCACCTTAGCCTCTAAATTAAACCAAGTATTTCATGTATCCATGTGCCAAGCATTCGTAAATGAGGGTCCAGTGACAAGGGAGAAGAGATGTTTACACACACATGCTTACAAATAATTTTATTTCCTTGAGGAAAGTATGTGTAAGAACTTTTTATTTAGCCCTAAAGAAATACATGGGTTTTTTAAAGTGCTTCCTTGAGGCAAAACTTACCATCTAGTTACACAGAAGGAAAACAGCCTGGAAGTAGCAATACTTTTGTTGTATCTTCCATCTATCTGGAATATTTGCATTTTTATATGCCTCTGTCTGTGTGTGTTTCAGATTATGGCTGTGATATGGATGATGATGATGGCTATTAGTTCCATTTACTTCCAAAGGACATGGACTGTGTCTTGTTCCCAGCAAATCTTCAAGTCTTCAAACTGTATGAATCGTGAAAGAAGCTGTCTATGGTCAGCAAATGTAATCGAACAATCCTTACTTTTGTAAAGCAATTTTAGGTTGCCATTGACTCTGGTCAGTTTATATTGACCCATAACCCAGCAATAACGTTTGGGTTTGTACTTGAATTTTTTTTTAATTTTGGTGGATCATAGTTTGAGGATGAAATCAACAGGAGTAATGTTTCCAGAGAACAAAAGAGAAGAGACAACATAAGACTGTGTATGTGTGGCTGAAAGCAACACATCTCTTATTTATGTGACTCTGCTTTTAGGCATGCTGTTGAAAAGGAGCAGATAGACGGACAGGTAGAAATGAGAAGCGTGCCTGTTGGTTGGTTGAGTACAGTAGCATTGGTTGTCCCATAATGCTGCAACCAAAAGAAAGAAAACATTTCCAACCCGTGTGGTAAACATGACCCTGTTGTTGTATGCAAGCTTCCTTACCCAAGCCTATCAAAAATAATGACAAGTTATGTATTTGCAGGGCAGTATCTCTTTCTCTGAAATGAAGTAAATAGTTCTTTATATTAATCAATTCATAGATTTCTTAAAAGATACGACAATAGAAAGCAATGTTAGCAGTGAAGAATTGTCTTCCACTGTGAGTCTGGTGCGGTTTACGTGGAAGGTGGGAGAAGACCTGGGTAAGGCAAGAAGTGTAAAGAGCAAGCAGGCGACGATGCCGTGCTCACGACAGCCAGGTCCTGCTGCGGCTGGCATTGCTGCAGGAAGGGTCGCGCTGGTCATCTGTATGGAGCTGCTCTCCTACGGCTGAGTTAGGCTGAAGGTTTGTTCCTGAGAGCTGCCCATCTCTAAAACCGGTTGAAAGAAAGAGAAAGCTGAGCTTTTTTAATAAATAAGCTAGCATCTGCTTTGGCTGAATTTAATTTAATGTAATTTATTTAACTTTCTGTGGGTAAATTGAAGGTCACCATGCAGCAGTCTGACTTTCATGGCTCAAATCCCACCCTTGAACAGTCGCTGCTACATGAATAATGGTGGAGCTCCAGCCCTGTGCGCCCCGAAATGTCAACAGAGGGTCCTTCTCATCCAGAAAAATCAGCTCTCGCGATGCCGTGGGAGTGAGGGTCGGGAAGGGAGCCCTTGTTGCCAGATCCCACCCTGTTGCCTCCGGGCTGCCTTTCCCTGGCACTGCTGGGGCCAAGGCTCTCAGCTCCATGGGAAATGCACTGCACTCCGGATCATGGTCTTGACAACTGCAGCTGCAGGAGCCAAGATATTTTCATCTCTCTCTCGTGTCTAGTGTCAATCATGAAAGCTGCAGCTCTACAGGCTTGTCTTACACCAGGGAAAGATGGTTATTTAGCTTACCAACATGGTCTCTGTTAAGCCATCTCTCCCAGTCAGCTCGTCCTTCCTACTCTTTTTGAGGAGCGTGCATTACTAAGGCACCATCCATCCTCCCTCTGCGGAGGGTGGACTCTGGCAGGGGGAGACGCTGCCTTGGGAAGCTCTCTAGCTACTGCCAGCCAGAGTAACGGTGATGCTTATACCTGTGGTCATCACCAAAGAGGGGAAGGGCCATGGGGCCTCCAAACTTCTTTGGTCCCTCTCAGTAGCATGCGTAAGAGGGATCATGTAACTAGAGCAAGAGCAAGTGATTTTTTTTAGGAGCAGACTTGGTATTATTTGGCTGGTAAATGTAGTTGTTTGGGTAGGTTGTGGCTGCTAGTTATTTCTGAGCCCTGTACAGGAGTGTTTCTGCAATGACTTCTTAAAAGCCAAACTTGGTAACAAAAATGATGTAGTGAGGCTAATGGGAAGAAGAGCTCTTCTGAACCAGATTTCAGTTACTCAGTTTGCAGCACTTCAGTGGAAAGCAGAGATTCCATAAAATTCTTAGGGGGAAAGCTGGCGTTTTCACCAAAAGACTATAGATTTTTTTCTGATACTTTATAAATACTGCACAGAAAACGAGATTGAGGAGATAAACCTTTCTACCTCTCTTTTATCTACACCATAAATTCAAAATCATGCTATAAGCAGACAATTTTTTTTAAAAGTAGTTTGTTTTATCAATGTTCCTGCTCAGCAAGTCTTTGAGACAGTTGAGTTTGAGCATTTGGGTTTGAATTAATCTGCCCAATAGCGCTATTACAAATACCCATGCTCTCAGTATATTCTCAGAGCTTGGGTTTTATTCCAAGGTACACATTATTTGCTATGCAGGAAATAAACATGCATAAATAAACACGCGTATGACTCACGTAGGTCGAGTGCTTTTCTCAGATGCATGACGTTGGCTCTTAAAGAAACCGCTAAGATGAATTCTTTATTGCTAAGGGTCTTTCCTCCAGTCTTCTGGTTTGTTCTCCCACAGGATACTAAACCTGCTGCCAATGTAGCGATGGGGTGTGCGGGAGCTGAGAGTCCACCCAAATAACTGCTGCTAGTAAATTTGCATTTCAGTATTGCATTGCATTTCTGAGAACATTGTTTCCTGCACTGGAAGTAGGGGATTGCAGTTTTTGAAGGCTCTCATAGGATTTCATTAGGAAAGGCTGTTGCATAGTCTGCTAGAAGGGCACTTGGACAGCAAAAAGAAAAAAAAAAAAAACCAACAAAAAAACCCCCCAAAGACCTACAATTCCATAGCATCTCAATATTGCTGGTGAAATTAATGGCATGGTTTCTGTGCAGGAGTCCTAAAGGAATGGCCATGGTATTGGATAGGAAGATTTCACTCTGAGCATTGTAAGGCTTCTTAAGCTATAGAGGTTATGTACATTTTTAATTTATTGGTGACTTACCGGGATTTTTATAATGTTCATTCCTTCTTGATTTAACTAAGCTCAGGAAATGTAAACAGATTAGAACATGCTAGTTTCTGTTTTTACAGCTAGTCATTAAAATGTAAAAAGATTAACACTGCATTAACTGTTTACTACTGTTGATGTATCTGGACAATTTTGTTGTATATAAGTGAGCCTAAATTCACTTGGAGTAATTTGGACCCTGCTTTTCTCAGGTTTCTGATTATAATGAAGAGAGCTTATAAGGCTTCAATATTTGTTGTTCTTAGATCTTCTTACTTGAACCCACACGAGCTGTGTGTCGTGGGTTTTGTTGCATAGAGCATGTCTCTTGCTGCAAGTCGCATTCGCTTGACAGGCAAAACCCTCCAGCTGCTGCATCCAGCTCGTCTGCCATGCAGCCTTTTAACACTCTGGCGCTGTGGGAGTGAGAAATGAAAGGAATAAGGACAATAATAGGGTTCTTCACTATGGTGAGTGCGTTTTCAGTGTCTTAATCATCTATGACATTTCTTTAAAATCACTGTGTTCAGTACAGCAACTTCTAAATGGTGCCAGACAGCCTTGTCTTGAGGGTTAAACATGTTCGTCGAAAAAGTTCTTGCCATCCTGATGGCTTGCTTGTATTCTTTGGATTGCATTGAAACTCCAGTTGCAGATGTGTACAGTTAATGTAGAGTTTGCCTAATAAATGTTCTGTTTCTTATTTTTGTGTTGAATCCTTGTATTTGGTTCAGTTAGTGCCAAGGCAATTAAACCTGTTTGATGTAAGCGTATGTATCATCCTTATACAACCACAATATGAGCCATGTTAAGCTTTTTTACTGTAATATATTTGCTGTAAATAAAAAGTAAAACCCTTGCGTAACCCATCTTTTATGATGCTCTCCTGCTAATTTCTGATTTTTCCATCTTCATTCTTATGAACGTTCGTTTTTGATTGCTACATGATTGGTTGATTGTGGCCAAAATTTGTAATTTGGAGTTTTCTTTCATCTCTAAAAGGGAAGACACGTCTAATCAGGCAAGTGTTTTTTACAAGATATTATTCCACTGATAAATGTAGCTACTTTCTGTAAACTGCATAACATTACCAAGCTTTTCCCACTAAGCTGTGTAATTAACTGACTGTGGGAACAACGTAGCATGTGTGTTTAGTGGAACCGTTCCAGTGCTTGTTTCTGAAAGTTGTATCTTGATAAATAAGGTGTGTTGTGAGTTAAAAATCTTGTTATTTTATAAACATCTGGTTGCCACGGTTTGGAGGCCAAAATCCACATCTACCCTTTGTTCACATGGGTGTTTGCTCCTTTTATTTTCTTCTGGAAGGGGAGCTACTACCAGATCCTCAGGAGTGCCTGCTGCAAAGTTTTAGCATACAGTAGGACAACTAGCAGTAGTTTTGGTAAGACAGTAGGTATGGGTCATCCCAGCATTTCACTGGGTTCCCATACTCTCATCAAGGTGCACTTTTGCTCTCATTGACTTGGGGATGCTTTTATCTTGGTTTCTTTTCAGGTGTTCCAACCCTTTCCACTGGCAGTTGGAACTTCTCTAGTGATGTCCATCACTGATGCTCTCTCACTCGTAACATCTAAGCTGTTTAAAAGGTACTGGCCACCTTGGCCTCATAGTTTTTGCACTTCCCTAGCTGTAGAGTTATTGGCTTTGTCCTGTAATTTTTCTCTTCCCTACCACACCAGGGTTTCATAACCAAAACCATTCTGTCCCCCCAGCTGTGGTCATCAAATACTCCTCCTTTAAGGGTCTGAGAAGTTCAATAATATTAATAAAGCTGAAATCTTGCAAAGCTTTATATTATCTTCATTTGTTGCCCGTAGATCATAGCACACTCATTCTTAGGTTCACGTTTTGTAACACAGAAGAGGCTGTTGTAATTTTCTCCTCCCGTCACGTGTGTAAAAAGGGGTTAAGCACATGAGAAAGGAGGCTGGGTGAAAATTCATGTCTTACAGCATAATAAACTTACTTGGCGAGTTCCTTCATCGTAATTGTTTTTTTCTTATGGGACTGTTGTGCATTTTCATGGAAATGAGGGAGGTGCATGCATTTCATAAAAATGCAGAGTGGAATTCCCATCTTGCCATGTGACCCTTGGAGCATGGGATTTAATGACTTTTAGTGTGAATCTTACATTTGTTATTGTATGGGTTGGCAGTAAGTGGCACTGTACCGGACACCAGGATGGCGGTCATTGCATTATGTGTTTCTTTTGCAAAATTGCAAGAAGAATACTAACTTGCTGCTCTTAGTAAAGTTTCTCAATTCTTCAAAAGCAGAAAAATACAGCAAATTAAAGGAATTTGAAGAAACCAATTAAAAGAAGCAGCACCAACATGTGTTTACCAGGTAATTTTTCTTCAGTGCTCTTCTGCAGGAAAGGTAAAAGGTATTTATATGCAGAG
Source organism: Gorsachius goisagi (assembly GCA_018403395.1). Lineage (NCBI taxonomy): Eukaryota > Metazoa > Chordata > Aves > Pelecaniformes > Ardeidae > Gorsachius > Gorsachius goisagi. The sequence continues at coordinate 10,313 of BOSO01031644.1, read as the reverse complement.
ACTAAGAGGGGCAGAAGCTGAATATTGGCAGGAGCAGAGGTGAGGCAGTGTTGTCCATTTTCCACACAAGAACTCCTGACTCCTCCTGTTTCATGGCGTACCCAGCCCCACCTTCCTCATTTGTATGGAGTGGGCAGTCCACTGGGGGATATTAAAAGCAATGGGACACGTAGCCAGGTAGGAAGAGAAGATGGTGAGGTGTCTTTGTTTCACTTGAGCAAAACCAAAGGAGATGATTAATTATTTCGGGTGTTTTTAAGGGCTGTACGTTGATGTTAAGGACAAAGCTGCATCAGAACATCAGAAAGGTGAGGAAATACTTCACTGCAATGAGGTGCCCAGAGGCAGTGAGCATAGGAACAGACCAGGGGCAGTATTCACATCTCTGGAAACCCAGCTGGTCTCAGAGCTGCATTAAAAATTACAGCCTGTGGCCATGCCACTGTTGGTGACATACATCTGCTTGTGCCAGGGGTGATTTCTAACTGCCCTGAGTTGTCAGCTGCCCCTCTGCCCGTCAATGGACGGCAACGTTGCCCTCCGATGGGCTGGCGGACAGGTTTCTGGCTTGGTGCAGATGTTTCCTGCTCCCCACCCATGGCCGCAGACTCCCGAGGAAGAGTCGGTGAGATTTCGGGGGGAAAAAAGGTCAACGTGCTCATTTCTCAGCTCTGCTTTTTTATAAACATGACAAAAACTAAGCTGAACTGCTGCCTGCACAGGCCAAGCTGGCCTTCATGCCACCTTGCTATGGAGCAGCAGCACGTGTTGGAGGGCAGCACTGGTGGCTGTGCAGCCGTGTGCATCCTTGAGCCACTCGGCTGGCGGCGTAGCTGGCAAGTGTTCTCTGATTCCTGTCCTTCTTTTGGATGAGGGTCTCCTAAGTCTGCTGTTCTTGCAGAGGTGCTAATCCTGGTCTTCGTTAAATACCCTTGGGCACATGCGGATTTTGGAGCAAACATTTTTGAGTACATCCCATGTGAAGAGTGTGATCTGTGCCCCTAAGCACATGTCTGTTGGCAGTGAGAGATCGCATTACTAAAAATGCAAACAACTAATATGAAGGTGATGTGACAATATCCATGCTAGCTATCCACAGTTGCTGTGAATTGGTACAGCTCCTGCAACTTCGCATCTGGCACCAAGAGCCTTGCTGGTTTACGTCAGCTGAGGATCTGTGCCATTAGCAGCGGTCTCTAGAGGTGGTAGCAGTGGTGAAGGAAGGGAGAAAAGCGCTCTGGCGTGAAACCAGTTTGCGATATTGCAGTGTGTCACCCAAAGCCACTTCTTACTCTAAGAAAGCACAACCTACTGCCTAGCCTAATTAACCAGCAAAGCAGAGTTATCTATTCTGCTGATTTTAAAATAAATGGAAAAGGGCACTTCAGTGGTGATACAGCTGTAGTGTGAGACACGTAGTACATCCCTCTTGAGGTCTGCATGGGGGTGGCTGCGGCTGTCAAAACTTTCTAGGTGGTCATAGCCTACTCTGACGTGGATCTGTTGTAACTGAATAATGGTTCTTCAGAGCAGCATCGTGTCTGGGAACAGCCTAAATCCTTGTATCTGCTTTGATTCCTGCCCATACTCTGAGAGCTCACCAAAGGAGAGTCTACACACACGTACCAGCACAATTCAAGTAAGATCCATGGGTTGACACAGGGTTAAATGTAACTAAAACAAATGGTTTCAAAACTCTAGTCACTGTTTTCAAGCAAACTCTTACACAAGGCCCCTGGGAAATTGTTTGATACTGCTGAGTGCTGCATTAAATCAGTAGGACCTATGGTAAGCTCTGAGGTCTCCAACAGCAAACCAGTGCGATGTGAATCATCGTGTTTTCTTTCTGGGCCACTGGGCGCCATGAGGAAGAGTCTGAGTGGATTTTGTTACCTGTGGTAAGATGAAGGATCTTTCATCTTGTTGATCTTCCCTGTATATTTTGTATTGGTTCGGAGGAGCTGGCTGCACTACATTAATAAAATGCCATCTAAACCACTTTTCGCCAGTGTTCTTGGCACGAATGCAAGCGTAGAGTTTCTGATCTCCCCTGGCCACTTGGTAGGCAAAAGATCTCTATCAACGGGGGTAGTGCCAACCCTTGTAAAGCTGCCCAGCATAGACCCCAAGCATTTTTACTGCTTGTGGGTCTAATACCAGTGTGAAAGGGGCTACATCTCAGATGAGAGATGGTGGTGCATCAGTTAGGAACTTATATTTGTCCCAGTCTGCTGCACATGTGAGTGGGGAGGAGCCTGTGTACTGTGCAAAGAGGTAGGTTGGGGGTCCCAAGGGCTGCGTTCAGTCTGTGGATCAGTCCCATCTGTTAATCCACCTTGACTACTACAGCACATATGATGCTCAGAAGGCGATAAGCAATGGAGGCCATCCATGATACCTCAAGTGAAGATCAGAAGTAGAAAGAATGAAGACAGAGCTGTTACAGGACTTAGCTGAGGTTTGGAAGGAAGGCTGTGGCTCTTCTAGTGTAATTTCAAGCCTGCTTTCCCAGCCATTAAATTCCCAGTCATTAAATTCTTGGGTTCGTTTTAGGTTGATTTGGGCACAGGGTGTCTTGCCATCCAGAAAGTGCTTTCTGGGATTGGTTTGGGGGTGTGTGTGTGGTTTTTTTAAGTTACTCCTTCTATTGCCATAACTGGTAACACCCTTGCTGGGGACTGCAGCTTTCCGTCTAAGCAGAGCCCTCAGTGCCTGGCAATCACTACTGAAAAGCAGAGATATTAAATGATACAAAAAGGTGGGGAAAGCAGCACAGACAGAGAATTGGGGTGAAATTTGGAGCATGAAAACAGCAGTTGCTCCAGGTGTTGGAGCTAGGGATGTCCCACATTCCATAGAGGACCAAGCCACAAGCACAGTGGAGGAGACCTGGTCTGGTAAGCCATGACCTGAAATTCCTCCTCATTTCACCTCTGAGACAGGCTCCGTATTTCCTAATACTGCAAAGGCAGGTGGTGAAACCATCTCAGGTGGCTCCCTATGACATGTCTTATTCTCCACCATTAACTGCTCACATGGGCATGACTTGCTCTCCTCCAGCTAGTGATTATAGCTCGCTGGCTGCCAGACCCTGCCCAGCTCTGCGGCTCAGCAATCAAATGGACTGGGACATGACAGCAAGAGCTCCTTTTGGAAAGCGAGCAGTGCCATTACACGGGGTTTCACCCATGCTTTTGCTCTGAGTCTGGCTGCTTCTGTCTCTGATGTATCTTACCTAGCTAATTTCTTGTTCCTTGTATAATTTATTGTGGGTACCTTGAGGAAACAAATGTGGGAGCTGAGGGAATCTAGAAGCACCAAAAGTTTTTGGCAAATTGGCAAGGGGCTTCTAAGTCCTCTTTACAGGTAGGCTCTTAGCAACTATGCTGTCTGCTCTTCTCCAAAACATGCCAGTCGCTGGTATTTTTGGAAGAGAAGGTTGTTGTGAAGTATTTCCTGGAAGTGCTGTTCTCCGTTGTGGTGTGTTAGGCAGTGTGGCAAATGTTGTGAGATCACTGCAGAAGCAGCAACATCCCAGCCACAACAGCATCCAGGAGCACCAAAAAAGGAGCCATAAAGAAGAAAAGAGTCCTTGTGTCTGAGGGTGCAACATGTGAGAAAGGGCTGAGCTGGGAGCATGGCGCAGACAGTCCGGTTTAACTGGAAAGCAGGAGTGACAGCTACTTCCCAACCAACACCGGACGAGAGCTTTAGGGACAGGAATGGATTCTACTTCTGGATGGCAGCTCATCAAAACGTTTGGCTGCATCCTTGGCTGGTGCAGCCATTGGTGCTCGGCAAGACTCGAACTGGTGGCAGAGTCACCGTTATGGCTGGGTGGAAGTCCTGCCTCATGGAAGGGGAAAATGTCTCTAGAGGAAGCAAAATTACCCACTGGAATCCTTGCAATCTGTAATAAATATTTGAGGTGTAAAAAGCTCTAACAAAATGTAATGGAGTCAGGCATGAAAGTGCAATTGGCCTTTTTTAACTTGAAATAGCGTGATATCAGCAACGCTGCAGTGTCTGGGAGCACTCAATAAAAATGCGGCTGCATTTAGGAATGATGGTATTTGTACAAGAAATATTCAAAGGGATGAAGTCTTCAGTCTCTTTAATTAGTCATGGGAGTGAACATCATTGGCTTTCTGTGAAAGAACAGCAGATTGTTGCCGTTCTGTCTTTCTAAATACATGTCCTGTTTTTCCTTTAGTATATTTCATTATAAAATACAATATTAAAGCTTTAAAAAGTCTTTATTAGCTAGCAGATGGTTTTGCAAGTCATTTTAATGAGATGAAGAAAACTTTAATGGCAGACATTTAAAGTTGTGCTTAGACAGACTATTGCCTTCGGAAAAATCTCGGGAATGTTTTCTCCTTGTCTTTGGTGGAGCTTGGCACCAGATTATGTACAAGGAAATAGAAGGGGATGATTTACACTGACTGGTTCCCTCCTGAGAGTGGTTTTACATCAGTGTAACATCGTTGAGTTCCACAGTCACGCCATGATTTACAGAAGTGCAAAGGGAGAGGGAAATGTCATTAACTTGATGCAGTTCAGGAGAAATATTACATTTCTCGTAAACTTGCCTCATTGCATTGCCACGGTCAAGAGATTTTGGGGGGAAGTTTATAGTCAGCCCCCTTGCAGGCAGAGCAGCAGTGTGCCAGCTCCTTCTGGACACCTCTTTCTGGATATCAACATCACCAGCATGTGGGGATAACAAAAAGGAGATGGTAGAGCCCTGAGACCCTGCCTATGCCTTACAAGTCCTGGCTTTCTTCCACCCTTGCTAAATTTCCTGAGGTGTAAGAAGCTTGTGCTGAAAGCAGGGAGGAACATGGCTGTTCTCAAAAAAACCTTTCAAGGCCTCGATGGTTCTTCCAAGCTTGTATTTCTCTCTCAAGCAACCAATGCTGTGTTCTTGTTTGTGGTTTTTTTATGAGCGGATGCTGACTTTCAGACCTGCTTCCTCCAAGGGTTTGTTTGGGCTGTGCAGGGTCTTGGTCTCACTGGGAGCAGGGAGTGGGGAGCACAGGGTGATTCATTTGCACAGCCACAAGATTGACTGTCCCTGCACATATTAAGACATGAATCATGCTTCTCAAAAGCAATAAAAAATGCCTACTAAATGAGTAATTTTGTGGCTACCTTCTCAGTCTATCCAATCCTTTGTTCCTCCCCTGGACTGCTGACCCTGCTACACCTGGCCAAGCTTCAGCGTCAGCTTTTTGCACTATTGGAGACCTTTGTCCTTCTAGTTTTTCTAGATCTAGCTGATCTAATCTCAAAAGGCATTTTTCAGAATTGGAAAAGCCTTGCAGCTATATGCACTACACAGGTCATTAAGGAAAAGCCTTCCCCTTTCTCTCCAGGTAGAGCATGTTGGATCACTTACACACCAGCAAGAAATCCCATGCTGCAATGTATCGAAGAGCTATAGCGATGGACTTGTTAGAAATGCCCTCACCAACGTATAGAAGGGAAAACAAGAAAGCTTGCTGGGACATGAACACGCAGCACTCTACTTGTGAGCCCCAAGGACCCTAGCAGTTTCTCTGTGAGCTCCAAAGACTTGACATGGAGAAGGTTCCTTCTTCTGTTTCCCTGCCCACTGCTCAGGAGGAGCTCGGGAAGGTCAGGGTGAGGTGCCCTTCAGGTTCCCAGTTGCAAAGGTGCCTCCATATCAAGGGAAGTAGCAGCTCTTCATCTTCTCCCCTGCTTTGCGATACTAATATTAAGTAGCAAATAGGGGTCATCCATTGCCATTCTGTGACGATCCCTACAGTCATTTCCATTAGCTCTTGGGCTATTCATTGGTAATAAAGAACTTTTCCATGTTCTGCTGTTTTCTCTGTCCATGGGTGGGTATTTCTGTGGAAGCCTGTCCTGAAAGAAAGGGAGCTTGCCAAGAGAAAAACAATTCCTCCATTTGCCAGGGACAAACGAGAAGCACCTGTGCCACCAGTAGCAGATGCGCTGCATGATGAGAACATCTCTTCAGCCCTGGGATGATGAGTAGCAAATCACCATCCACAGTGTTGTGACTCCTGCAGAATCAAAGTTGGCCTGCTCCTGCTGGCTCTGCCAGGCTCGTAATTGCAGAGGTTGCAGTACCCAGCTTCTCTCAGATTAGAATGTGGACTTGCATGGTGGCCAAGGGGCAAAGGAGCAAGATGGGCCTCTCATTTCAGGTGAGTGAAGAAAGGTCATTGAGGTTGGGCAGGTTTCCAGGCCAGGTTGTTCTGGGAACAGACCCACCTCTCCATGGTCATGCAAAAATGTACAGGATCTCACTTATCTGCTTGCTCTGTTTTGACAACACACCTTTGCTGTGGCCTATTTATCCCATTGACTCCCAAATTCACCACCCTGAGCTCAGACATGTAGCAGAACCAGCCATGCCCACATAAATATGTATGGCCATCTACTCTGTAGACTCTCTACCAACATTTTGCTTCATCTAAAGCCATCATCTTTGCTTGGTGACTCCCTGGGCTGCCTGTTTCTCTCCACTGAAAGTGAAGGAGCTGCTGGTGGGTTGTTGGGACAGAGTGTCTGCCTTGTAGACACCAGGAGTGAGGTGAAGTGAAGCAAGGTGAGGATATCCCATTCCCACCTCTCTCAACCTTCCTTTAAAGTTCTAATTAAGAGCAAGAGGCTTGAGTGCCTCCCTTCTGCTATTAACCAGCCATCATGTGCCACAAAACAAAACAAAAGAGCTTTTAATATATAGCTAGACTGACTAGGCATTGTAAAATGTTGCACCATAAATATCTTAGATTAATAATTTTTTTATTTGCCACTTCACAATAGGCAGGGCGAGCATTTGTGAGGCTGCTAAGCAATGCTCAGTGCAGCTAAATTTGTCATTTAAAACATGCTCATGTGACAAGCATTGCAAAACTTTGTGAGGAATGAAGACAATTTAAAATGTCTGAAGCACATGCAGAATAAATTGCAGCTGGCCTATTTGCCCAGCACATTAATTGCTGCTGCTAGCTTCTCTCTCTCTCTCTCTCACTAAAGTTGTGTCATGTCCTGCTGCGTGTGCATGTTTAATTTGGGCTCCGTCAATGAAATCTGAAGTTCATGCGAGCCGAGTTAAGGCAGATCCTGAATGCTGTGGATCTCCTCCTATCTGCTGTGGAGCCTGTGTCCATGTGGTGTGGCTTGGGCTCATCAGAAACCCTCCAGGAACAATCCCAGGGTGCTCTGATCCCTCCAGAAGCGACCTCTCTAACTACCTCTGGAGCTCTTTTGACCCAGAGTCACGGTGACCGTGAACTTTCTCGACCCTCTAAAACTAACGTATATTTTGGATCGAGTCTCTTGCCAAGACAGCACATGGGTTACAGTGCCATATGGAGCTGGAGATGAAAATCCTGCTTGCTCCTGCCCCTTGAAAGCTGCTCCACAACATTGACATCCATAACGGGGCAGCCCCAGCAATGGAGGTGCCTGGTGTTTCACCGAGATGGGGACTCTAAGGGTGGAGATGGGAAGGCAGGAGCTCATTAGGGCCCAGTTCCTGCTGCCTTCATACCTGGACTCACTAGCTGCACACGTGCATCCAAGTAGATGTTTGTGCCAACCATGTGTTGGAGAAATGCTGCATGTAGAAGGTCATGTGTAAATGAAGTTTCACCTATAGGATCTTGTTTTCAGACACACCAGTGAGATGGGGAAGGGAAAGGGGAACTTGTGCCCTTCCCTGGGGCAGGGCGTCATTAAGGGGCTGGGCAGATGCATGAGGCTTTAGGAGGCACTTGCATCCCATGGAGGGCAAGCTGTCCTTATTTTAGTTGACCAGAATGGCAGGCTGTTTCCTGGGCAACAGGAACAGGCTGAGTTTCTGGGCAAAAGACAAAATTTTTCAGGTCCCCTGGAAGGCTTCAAAGGTGGGCTGTGGGTGCACATTGAGGGTGGTCCTTCTCACCTTGAGGCGTGCCATGGGGTCAGCTGGTAGGGGTGGCTCGAGGCACAGGGTAGCTGTGTGGCCAGGAGTGAGGGAGATGGTTCTCATGCCACCCTAGGGATGCTAGATGCAAATATTTTTTATTGAATTTCTCCCTGGCTTTTACAAACACCTGTGATGGTGGTGCTTGTTTCACAGGGTCTGAGTCAGTAAGTGCTGCTATTGACTTTCTACCTTCACCTGGCTTGTGCAAGCCAAGCATGATTTAAGGCACCTGTGTAATCCTATTTCTGTCCTCTCTCAGGAGCTGGGCAAGCCTGTGAGCAGGGTATGGGGGTATAAATCCCAGTGCAACACCTTCCTAGTGTCTGAGTTAATGGAGAGACCTTGTGGGTTGGGCAGAGCTCTCACTGCAGGCCTGGGAGAGGCCATCGGCAAAGCCAAAGAAACCAGCAGAGTTTAATTCCTCCCAAAACAGCATTCTGGAAGAGCTGTATGTGTGATGGTGAGTTTGAGCTGCTATGTGTCTGCGCCTGTGGAGAGCAGAGGTAGGTGTGAGCTGCCCTGGGATGTGGTGGGGGGGCACCTAGACATGGCTGCATGGGCAGCATCCATGTTAACCAAAGGCGTGGAAATCTGGGGGGTGAGGGACATCTCAGACCTTTGAGTCATGTGGAAGATAGCATCACCTGGTGCTTTGTTCTTATGTGGCTGTTGGGGTTTGGGATGTTTCCCTGTTCTTTGTGACTGCTCAGTAATGTTCATTTCTGTAGCTGAAAAACAGGACTCTAGTCTCTCAGGAAAGACAAATGGCTCCATCCAACTTGTACAGCATGTTAATATTTAATTTAAAATTCATGTGTACATTTGTTTATGAAGTAAAGCGAACACATGTTAGAGCTTTCTCAAGACTATCATCTGGGTCTCCCTTGACATGCAGCCCTGTATTTTGCCCCTGCAACCAATGACCCTGTTCCCAACATCCCTTGTCCTCCCTCCTCTCCTCCCCACACCTCCATATTTGCCATTTTTTCCCCCTGGTTGTTTAAAATACAGTATGCCAGGATTGACCCTGGGGCTCCTAGCTGGTGCTGCAAACCTGGGGCTGTGGATGTGCTGCTGTGGGAGAAGTCCCTCAATTTGCAAATGCAGCTCCTGCCCCAGAAGAGCCAGGCTGGGGAGGCAGCCAGAGAGAGATGCAAAAGTCCATGGACGTTGCTTGCTGCTGGGTATGAGGCTGTGGGGAAAGGCAGCCAGTGTGTTTGCTGCTTCCCGGCTAAACTTGTTTGGATAGATATGGTCTGCAGTTCTAAATGGGCAGTTTTTATCCACTTTTTAATGCTAAACTCAGGCCCAGGGCGAAGCTGTGGTAGGAATTCCCGTGGGAATTAGTGCAGAGCCAGTAATGGAAGAGTCTTAAAGGTCCTTTCACTATTTTCCAAAGAAGCACTGGAATAGAATGGTATGTCAGCCTTAAAATGGAATTTCCTGTAATTTGCCAGTTTTCACAATTCTACAATTATTAAACTGAGAATTTTCTCTCTTTTTTTTTTTTTTTCCTTCTTCTTTGCATTTGCTGGATGCCATGAATCAGAAAGTGGCTGGAACAGTTATCTTGCTCCAATGTAATTTGATTCTTTCTCCCCCCCTTAGTATTTGATGAGAAACCTTTGTATTTTCATGCTTTAATACAATCTGGCACATAATTACAAATGACTCATAGATAATCTTGGTCATGGAGCTCTCTGAAATTAGATGATAATTTAGCCTGGAATTTTTGTAGAAAGAACGAAGGGAAAAGACAATTATAATTATTCTAATCAAGATATCCTTTTCTTTGCCTGGGGTATTGCTCTGTGAACTGCCAGAGGCCTGAAAGTATTTAGACCACTTCTGCTGCTCACTGTTTCCCAGGCAAATGCTACTGATCACCCTGTAGCTTCATCACCGTGAAATTCCCGTAAGCGCTACTGATGGAGAGGAGGAGATGAAAGGCATGGGGGCAGAACCGCAGAGCTGTGTGCTGGTGGGGTGTGAGCAGAGCAGCCGCTGAAAAGCAATGGGTCCGGGAGCTTTGTGCAAACCCCCGGGGCTTCCCGCTGGGAGGGATCAAATCCTGCGCAGGAGCAAAAGGACTCTTTGTGACCCCCACCACTGATTCCCACGCAATGGATAGAGGCGCTGCAGCTGGCAGAAAGGAGGGCTGGGTGCTCCAGTTCACGTCACTGGATCTTGCGCATCTTCCCTTCATAGAATCATAGAATGTTTTGGGTGGGAAGGGACCCCCAGAGGTCACCCAGCCCAACCCCCCTGCAGGAGCAGGGACACCTTGAACCACATCAGGTTGCTCACAGCCCCGTCCATCCTGGCCTGGAATGGTCCCAGGGATGGG
>BOSO01031640.1:0-17784 GCA_018403395.1 Gorsachius goisagi | reverse complement strand
CTGTGCTCCCTGGGTTGGGGCGATGGGACGTGGGGCAACGGCCTCAAGTTGTGCCTGGGCTGGGTGAGGTTGGCCTTGGGGAACAATTCCTTCCCCAACGGGCTGTCAGGGGCTGGAAGGGGCTGCCCAGGGAAGGGGTCGAGTCCCCACCCCTGGGGGGATTTAACAGCTGGGCAGAGGAGGTGCTTAGGGACAGGGTTTGGGGGTGGGATGGCAGGGGTAGGGGACCGGTTGGGCTGGGGGAGCTTGAAGGGCTTTTCCAACCTCAACGATTCTTTGATTCTAAATCTTCTCCGAGACACGTATTTTTCTCTCTAATGCTGCCCAAATCTGTAGCAGTGAGACAGTAAATCCATTCTCTTGAGCTTGTAAAATGTACAGACCCAGAATGGAGTCACCCCTTGGAAAGGTGCAGCTGGGGAAATGCCCAGCGAGACGCATCTGTGCAGCCCCAGGCACCAACCCTCTGCCTGCCTTACACACCCTCCCAGGACCAGCCATGGTTTAGGTCTTGCTTAGATCTTTGCGGCACATGTTAATGGTGAGGGGAATAAATTAAAAGAGCTTAATCAACAAGGCCTGCTGGACCTCCCTGTTGCACTGCTCCAGCTCTGGGCACTAGATCACACTTCACATATTAAGAGAGGGGAAAAAAAACTCCATGAAAACCAAGTGCAGTTTGCTATTAAAACTTACATTTTTTTAGAGCGGAAGCACCAGAGATCTGAGACCCCAATCCCCTGAGTAGAGATTGTCCTGAGTTCCTAGGAGAAAAGGAATGAAGAGCAACTTGAAGTAGACGAAGAGAGATAGCAGCACCCTCCAGCCCGTCAGCCCTCTCCGTGGCCGCAGAGGATCAGCCAGAGGTCAGTCAATCAGTTCACAAGCAGGAGCAGGGGAAACCCATCCTCAGGACGAGCTGTTGCTAGAGCTGCCACCATCCCTCCTTCCCCGTAGACAGACTCTTCAACCACCGGTACTTTGGCTTTGCCTTAGGAGCATTTTTGACTATCTCCAAGGATGGAGACTCCACCACTTCTCTGGGCAACCTCTGCCAGGGCTTGTCACCCTCACAGTGAAGATATTCAGAGGGAACCTCTTGTGTTTCAGTTTGTGCCCATGGCCTCTGGTCCTGGTCACCTCAGAGAAGATCCTGGCTCAGTCTTCTTTGCATCTCCCCTTCAGATATTTATAGATGTTGATGAGATCCCTCCTGAGCCTTATCCAGGCTGAACAAGTCCCAGCTCTCAGCCCTTCTTCATGGGAGATGCTCCAGTCCCTTCATCATCTTTGTGGCCCGTTGTTGGACTCTCTTAGTCTCTCATACTGGGAAGCCCCAAACTGGACTGGATAAGGTGTGGCCTTACCAGTGCTGAGCAGAGGGAAGGAACCCCTCCCTTGACCTGCTGGCAACATTTCTCCAAACACAGCCCAGGTCACTGTTCACCTTCTCTACCACGAGGACACATTGCTGCCTCGTGGTTATCTTCATGTTGAGGCCCAAACGCTCAGCAAGGACATTTGGAAGCTGAATTGGCCAAGTGTTGCTCTCAAAACATGAACTGTGAGTTAACGACCTGGGTTCATGACACACCACTGTCCTTTGCAGCCACCACACACAGAAATAAGGGACAGACCAGAAAGCTGACAGGGCTGTCAAGCCTTTTAGGTCCCCGTTAGCATCACAACCCTGCTGCCAGCAAATAAGATCCTAAATTGTATTTATCCCATGGCACAAGCCAACAGGAGGGATACAAAGCTACAGGCTGCATATTACAATTACTGCACCCTGTGTTAAAGAAGAAAACAAAGAGGAGGTGGAAGATTACAGCTGCACATCCAGGGCAACCCAGTTCATCACCTTGACTCCCTTAACAGCTTCCCACGAGGAATGACAGCATGTGCTTAATGGCAGAGAACCCCCAGTTTGCAAATTTAAGTTGAACTTAAGGAATACCTTAAGCCTTACTGCGGTTGTGGCAGAAAATCCAAGAGAACTCATTTTTTTCCATTTTTGCCCTTGGAATTCTGTTACTGGTCTTCGGCACAGATCTCAGAAGATGGGACAGTAAGTGCTAGAAGTGAGGTTAATCACCCAATTGTGTAGCAATAGCGCAGCCTTTGCGCAAAAAGAGTCAGTGTAATGAGCTCACATGCTGGTCCTCTGCTCCATCTTCCAGTTTTGTTCTTTTTAAAGCCTATTTGCAGCTCAAAACATCCAATTAATCTCATGGCTGAAAATAAGGGATGGTGGGTAAAAGTGCTCGGGTATTAGCGCTGGATAAGGGATGTGCAGACAATTCAGGGACCCAGCATTAGGTGTGGGGTGGCATCCCTGACCTCAAGAAAAACCCTCATCCTGACCCATCTCTTAACCACACTGGTGCAGGCTCACGCCTCCTGGTTTTCTCACTCTGTGAGTCCACGTGAGGATGTCTTCTGCAGGGAGAGGCTGTGGTTTTCCTGTGCTCCTTGCTCATGTTTTGATGAGATGCTGGTCCTCAGCTTTGGAGGGAAGGGCTGGCAGGGAGAAAAGGATGTTGGGGAAGACTCTGAGGTAGGGCAGAGCTGCAGAGTGCCTGGAGAGGGAGGAGGGTAGAAAGGGAAGGTAGGAAATGAGAAGGAATTTGAGTGTAAATAATTCAGAGTCCAGGTCTGCTGGAAGTACAAACTATCACTCGGTAAGGCCAGGTACAGGATTTAACAAAGCCAACAGGCTGACCTGGATAGCTTGATACCAGACACTGGAAGAAGTAAGAAGAGGCAGAAGTACAAGCCCGGTGCACCCAGACTCGGCTGCTTTCGCCGATTCTGAGCTGCAGGGTTGATCCAAGCTCCTGTTTCCGATGCCTCGCTGCTCTGCGGCACCAGCCCAAGGCAGTATCATTTGTAAAGCGCCATCTTCTTGCTCTGGTACATGTACATGTAGGCATCACAGAAAAGGCGCTTGGCCACTCCATCCATGTCCCGAGGTTGCTCCAGGGCCAGCACAGCCAGTGGCAAGTCCAGGTATTTGGCAACTTCAGGGCACAGCGTTACCGTGGGAATGTTGAAACCATTTTCATCACCTAACCCAGAAAAAACAGGAAAGTCAAAAAAAAAAAAAAAAGTCCAAACCAGGTCCCAAGGGAACATTGCCTACTGCTCAAGCAGACACTATCACACTTAACAGTAATGCAGTGCCTTAGCTGAGTGATCTGGAGGCCAACAACAAAGCAGGGAAGGACAAGAGAATGGTCCTTGCCCACAGGGGCAAGGGGACACATTAAGTCCCTGTGTGAACACAGCCAGAGGATGAAAGCACTAGGAGGAACTCGCATGCACTTGGCCTGGCCATGTTCTTCTCTGGGGTCTACTTAAATGGTTGCTGTTGGAAGCAGGGTCTAGAGAGCCTAAATCATGTAGGGGGGTTCAGAAGCAAAGGCAGACTGAGCAGCGCCTATGCAATGACCATTGCAGACCCTCACAGCTGCCCACAAAAGCTCCAAGCCCACAACCATTTCCTCACCATGCCTGTCAGCCATGCTGTCGAAGAACATCCAGTGTTCATTCTCAGGGCCGTATTTCACAAAGGAGACATAATGACTGGTCTCGATGCAGAGCACTGCAAAAAGCTCCATCTTCTCACGAGGGACCTGCTGGCTGCCTCGGGTGCTCCGGCTGTGAAACTCTTCTGGGATGTGCAGCCTGGTTGGCTTGTGCGTTTTGCGTCGGTAGTGGGAGTGAACCTCAGGAGAGATGAGGGGGTGGCAATGCTGAGTGGGCAGAAGTGAACCTGGCCTGCCAGAAAGAGGAGCTTGCAGGGGTCAGACCCTCACCCCCAGTTTATTCCCCCACTGCTCTGACTCCCATGGTCCCTGAATGCTAGGGAACAGTGTTGCATCAACAGGCTGGCAGCAAGAAGCTGAGATGGGAACCTGCCACCCTCCAAGAAAGGCCAGAAAGCGGTAGGAATGCTCCTGGTGAGACAGCATGGAGGGCCCAGCACTCAGTCTGTGCAAGATCAGTGCTTATTTAGGCTCTAGGTAAGCAGAGGGCTCAATAACGTGTGGCACCTAACCCTGCTCACGCAGCTGATGCAGGCGGGATGGTACTGATGCTCAGGAAGGGGCCACTCTATGCTCAGCCTGAAGAGCTGCAGGGACAGCAAGGGGAAAGGCGGGTATTTGGGGAGGTTCAATCTGCTGTCAGCCACCAAGACAGATTTGGTGAGCAGCCAAAGGAAATAAATACCTGTCTGGAGCAGGAGCTGCAGAACTGCTTCAGGCCCGTAGCTGCAAATACTTTGTCTTTGAAACACTCCGAACACTCCAGGGTGGCGACGTCGCCGCACACGCAGCATTCCCTGGGACCTGCAGGGGTAAGAAGATGTGTCTTCTCCAGGTCTCCACCTGAAATCCAACTTGTCCTGCCATAACTGGCATTCAGGGAAGAAGAATCACGCCATGATCCCACCTTACATCTGCTCACAACCCGAATCATAGAATCATAGAATTGTTTAGGTTGGAAAAGACCTTTAAGATCATCAAGTCCAACTGTTATAAGCGGCAAGACCTTGCTCACAGTCCCAGCCGGCAGCTTTACCATTGTCCAACAACTTACTGTCAAGCAGCAGATCTGTTATATCCAGCTCCAAGGAAGGAATGATTTTGCTGAACATTTTATATTCCTTCCCAAAACGCGGCATTTGGATAATGAAGCAAGATGGGATCTGGGAAAAGAAAGGCAAACGAGTCACCCTGCCAGAAGAGACAAGCCACGGAGGTTTTTCTAGCTATATTGCTGCTGGGAGTAAAGACTTTCTGCTCTGGTTATTCACAAGACAAAAGGGCAACAGGGAAAGCATAGCCCTCGTCCCAGGTCACGCTCAGATTGCCCTAGACCTCTCTCTCATGGCTGTACCCTGCTTCTTTGCAGTGTTGGATATAAAAGATACTAAACCCACCGCAGGCTCACTGGCAGTCACAGGTAACATTGGAGGAAGCAAGGAAGAGGCAGCAGATAGCAGCATAGGCGGAAGGTAGCTGGGCTCACCTCCACTAGCTTCAGATCAGAGGACAGGAAGGAGTGTTCCACTAACTGCTGCACGTCGGGAACCACCAGATCCTCCTGTTTGTCCATAAATATCTGGTAACAGTAACACTCCTGCTCCTTCTGGCCTCCTGACCTGCAAGGAGTGGTCATGGGGCTGGTTGATGTGGTGCCACAAACATCTGAGCTCCCAGAGGATGTACTGGGTTTGTCCTGCAAGAGCTTCCAGGCCCAAGGCACCAAGGGCTGCTTGGTGCAATGCTGACATGAAGCATTTTTTTCACCCAGAAATATTAAATACATGTCATGAAGGGAGGATGCAAGTACCATTTTCAGTCTCATTATCCTTCCATAGCATTGCATCCCTCTCCTAGGAGCAAAACTCTGTTTCCTCTCGTCAATGTCAATATCAAAAGACATTTCAGTATTTTTAAAATCAACCACACTATGGCACAACCAGCAAACTCCTCCTCAGATGAAAAGATTTATAACTGCACAGACAAAAGCCACCGAGCAAAACTCGGTGCATTCAAAAGGTGAGTTGTGTGCAGATCTCCCACAACCCCTACATCCCCAAGCCAGCAGAGAAAGGATTTCCTTTGGATGACCCTCTGCAGGGGAGCTGCAGCACAGAGCTGTCTTTGTGCTCAGCCTTTCCGAGTACTCCATGATCTACAGCTTGACTGATGTCTCAACAAAGGAGCACAGAAACCAAACAATCCCCTTCTATGCTCCTGAACAGCGGAGTTATTTTTGGCTTCCTTCAGCCTCTCATCCTCTTTGTAGAGTCCTGAAAAAACTGGGACTGCATCCACGGACTGCCTGTTTGAGAGGCTGCAGGACCTGAGCCAGCTTGACAGCCTGGACACATCCCAAATGCATCCAAAGGCTGTCAGATACTGCTGGCTCTGCTCTGAAGTCGGACACTACATTTCTCAAACCACTGCTGGCTCTCCTTAAGGATGAGAGAAGGATTTTTTTATCACCATTTTCTAAAGGTGGCATTCCCAGGGAGAGTTTAGGAGTGTTTTTTCCTGGATGCGTCACCTGGGACAAGAGCACATGGACAGCAGAGACGACTCACTGAGCCCGTGCCTCCGAAGCCTCGATCAAAAGGCGCAAGCAACGCTCGGTGATTGTGGAGGTGAATAACTAATGAGCCCTGGGTAAATTGTATCGCTTAGATATGGAAACTTACTGCAGTTTCAAGAGTGGCTCTATTCCCAGGATGTGATGCATGATGAGATTGAGGAACTCTTCAGGATCTGGAAGGTCAGAGAAAAGCAGGGGTCAACACCACCCCAGGAACGCTGCCCTGCTGTGTCCTGATGGCAAAAGCTGCCAGATAAAACACGAGGCAGCATTTGGTGAACCTGGAATTTCCTCTTTTACTCTAAGGGGACAATTCGGCTAAAAGCCGAGAGCACTTGGTTAATGCATAAATGCTAGGGTGAGCATGAAAAAAAACCAAAGCAGCCCTCAGATACTGCACTCTCAGAAGCCAGGCCAACACAGCAACGCTGCCTCAGAGACCTTAAGGGGCAGTTCCTGCCAACAGCAGAAGTATAAACTCAAAGTGAAATCAGGGACAGGTATGGCAATTCAGGAAACTGAACACTTAAACAATCCCTGGCTAAAATAACTATACGATAGTACAAAACACAAGTGCTGTTCACCAAGATCCCTGCTGGTTTTGGAAGAATCAATGCCACTTGTTTAGTATCCAGGTCCTTTGAGGTTGCTGCGTTGATGTTTGGCATCGGTGTAATCCGTTGCCTTGTTGTAAACTACACAGGGCCTTGCTGCGTGTGGATGGGAATGCGGTGATTGCAACCAGAGACTGGTGGGTTTAGAGCCGTAGGTGTTTTCTGTCTTATTTTAAGCAGGCTACAGTCTTTGAGGAACCTCAAATCACTTAACCAGAACTCAAAGACAAGTTGATCCTGGCAAAATGATAAATCAAGCTGGATTCTAGCAGGGACATCAGGGATGGACTTATCAGGGCATAATTCAAAGTCAAGGAGATTTCCCTCCTTTAAATTCTGTTCACACAGATCTTCCTCTCCCCTCCTGGCAACAGATGCCACCAAGGAGAGGCCCAGCAATCCCTAACTTTCCATCGGACTTCAGGGCAAATCTCATTGGAAAAGCCTATGGAGTTTTAAAAGCTGCAATGTGCGTTTTTACGTAAACAAAGAGCACAGCAGACATATAACGCACGTGCCTGGGAGAAGCGTACAATTAAATTGTCAGCCTGGTGCCTGGATGAGGCGGCGCAGAGCGAAGCAGCCCAGAGAGCACGTTACCTTTCTCAGCATTGGTAAAGCTTGAACACTGGCCCTTGTCGGTGAGCTGCTCCCTAAGGTGCATCACGCTCCCAGCCCTGACGAAGCCAGTCCTAGAAACAAGAAGCAGCTGCAGACGGTCTCACTAGTGTACTTAAATCACAGAATCATGAAATGGTTTGGATTGGAAAAGGCTTTTAAAGATCACCTTGTCCAACCTCCCATGGGCAGGGACATCTCCCACTAGAGCAGGATGCTCAGAGCCCTGTCCAACCTGAGCTTGAACACTTCCAGGGATGGAGCATCCACAACTTCGCTGTACAACCTGTGCCAGTGTTTCAACACCCCCATCATAAAAAATTTCTTCCTTAGACCTAGTCTGAATCTCCCCTCTTTCAGTTTAAAACCATCGCCCCTTGTCCTGTCATGACAGGCTCTTCAGGTAAAAAGTCTGTCCCCATCTTTCTTAAAAGCTCCCTTTAAGTATTGAAAGGCCACACTCAGGTCTCCCCAGAGTCTTCTCCTCTCCAGGCTGAACCACCCCAACCCTCCTAGCCTTTCTCCACAGCAGAGCTGTCCCAGCCCTCAGACCATTTCCATGGCCTCTTCTGGCCCTGCTCCAACAGGGCCCTGTCTGTCCTGGGCTGGGGACCCCCGAGCTGGATGCAGGGCTCCAGGGGGGTTTCAGGCCAGCAGAGCAGAGGGGCAGAATCCCCTCCCTCGCTCCGCTGGCCCCACTGCTGGGGACACTTGGCTTTCTGGGCTGCGAGTACACATTGGCAGCTCACGCCCAACTTTTCATCACCTTCTCTGCAAGTCCTTCTCTGCAGGGCTGCTCTCAATCAAATCTCAGCATCACAGAATGCCCCAGGGTTGTATTTCTGCAGCTGGTGCCAGGACACTAGTCCTCAAGGAAGATGCTAATGTCTCATATTCAATCAGCTCTCCATGCCTCTCTTCCACACCTTTCTAGGGAGGATGAGGAAAGAACCTGCTACCTTTGGTACAAATTCCAGAGAATTTAGCTCTCATGCCATGGTCTACCCTCATCCAGCCTGGCATTGCATACTGCCTTCAGAACCAGCTGCTGATGAAAGCAATGCCCTTGCTTCATCAGCTCCATGGTTCTTTCACAGAGGTGGTCTCAACCCCAGGAATGTCCCCATTCATCCTTTTACTGAGAATCATAGCTCACAAGGTGAGCAGGAGAGACTCCTGCACACGCAGTAAAGAGTCATGACAGCCTCACAACCTGGCGAAGGGAACAACTGGAAGAGAAACCTGATATGAAGACCGTTGGCTAGGAGAAATCCTCGAGGTAAACCTTTCCCTCAGTGACAGGTACCATCTGACAAGGCAGCAGAGAAGGTATGACAGGAGATGGACGACTTCCAGGATTCCTACATACTGTACTCACTTTCGCAGGGGATTAACAATCTCATCCCGCAGAATGCTCTGGACGTTCCTGTCACACAGTGGGAAGGGCTTGAAGAGCATGGAATCCAGCACGGATGTACAGGAGAAGAGGCTGTGAAAAGAGTGGGCTGTGTAAGCCTGATGGGTTTGCAGCAACAGTGAGAACCAATATATTGTGCCTGATAACAGTCGGTGGCTTTTATTTTCAACAGTCCATGCATAGTTACAGTGCATCTCCGTGGTGAGATAAACCATATCTGGTTTAATGAACGCTGGTAGTAAGCAAGGAAACAGCTCTGAGATAATGAAATCTTGTACTTTGCAGCCAAAACTGCTCGGGAGGGGGCACCACTGAGTCTTTTCCTCTCCAAACTGCTGCATAGTGAAGCTGGGACCTCCCAGGCAGTTTCTTTGAACTGTTTCCAGCCATTACCTCCAGTGACAGAGGCAGGACGGTCCAAGTCCAGAGAGCTATGATCTCTCACCGCCCTGCATGACAGACACACAGGTACCTTCAGTACTCACAAGGGGTATTTTGGGGCCTGAGAACCGACCAGATTAGGAAGGAGATCAAAAAGCAGCAAGCATCGAGGCTGCATCTCCACACAGTTATATCCTGCTCTGTACTGGGTAAATTGCCAGCCACCTTGGAAGTCCAGGGATGCGCTACTGTTCGGGGCTCTGCCCAATTAAAAAAGTACTCATTTAATGAAACAGCACCATCCAAGCAGGTCCTTACCTGAAGAGAGCTGCATCCATATAGCAGGAATTACAGTGGCCTTGGATCCCCTTCATCCGCCCTCGCAGGACACGCACCGCTGCCTCGTTCCTGAGGGGAGGAAAACTGTCTGGAGCCTGTGGAAGAACTTCCTGCCCTCCTGCAAGAGAAGCAACAGAAGCAACTCCCTTTAGCTTCCCACCTCATCTGGGTCAGCTCTGACCTTCCCCGAGGTCCGCTCCGCTCTGAAGTCAGCACCACGCTCTTCTGCGCTGCTCCTGCTGGGACTCAACCACCCTGGAATGAAGACTGGTCTCTTTAGTAATTCATCTGCTGGAAATGGGAAACAAAACCAAACCATCTCTTCTTCACCAGAGACACGCCCTAGCAATCCATAGGGCCCCTGCCATCGTTATGGCAAGTATAACGAAGACAAAAAGAGCTACAAACGAGCTGGTGCTGTGTTACATGCAACCTTGGGGGCTCCCTGTTGAAAGACTTGTGACCCCAGTAGCAAGGGGACAAACCTGGCAACTGTGCTTTCATAGCCTCACCCCGCTGGCCAGTTGTCCCTTAAGCTTCCAAAGTGGCCTTCTCAGTCTGGTCTTTTTTGGTTTCTTCGGCATTCTTCCCTTGTAATTCAATCCCCTCTCTTCAGTGTGTCCTTAAGCTGTCCTTTCTCATCCCTACTCCCAGTTTTTGGGCAGTCCCTACAGGGATCCTGTCTTCTCACAGTGATCTCATTTACAGTTTCTAACCAGCTAGTTCAGCCATCTTCTCTGCTCTGGAGGAATTCCTTCTTGTTCAAATGAAAATACTGACCTGTTCTTCCCCGTGCCTTCTCGTGAATGTCTTATCGTCACATCAAGCTCTACGTTAAAACTGATTTAATCCTCTCTTCCTTTCCAAGCTCTCCCTTATTTCTCCATTTCCAGGTGCTTATCCCTGTATTAAATTACTTACCATCTCTCATACTTAGAATCACAGAATCGTAGAATCGTCTAGGCTGGAAAAGACCTTTAAGATCATCAAGTCTAACCGTTAACCTACACTGCCACCCCACCACTAAACCATGTCCCTAAGCACCTCATCTATCCTTCTTTTAAATACCTCCAGGGGATGGGGACTTAACCACCTCCCTTGTGGGGCATTCCCTAGAAATACCACCATGGCAACCTCAGCATCCTTAAAACTGACATCTTTTTGGAACACTCAAAGAAAGCAAAGAATATTATACCACTGATTAAGACACGGTGCATGAGGTTTCTCCGTAATGTGCCTTGTCCCAGGCATGGCACCGTCTCCCCTAACCCCAGAGAACTTACTGTAACCCATGAGGCTCAGGTCACTGTTGCGCAAACACTGGAAACGAACGTCGGGCTGGCAGGACTGCAGCTTTACGAAGAGGCCGCGCTTTGGAGCGCAGTGGAAGTAGTATTTGCCCAGCCATTCGCCAGCAGTGACTCCCTTATCTTCATCCTGGGGGGAAAAAAAAAGCATTGAGGAATAACATGAGAGCAGGCTTTCCACGAATTAGGTGCAATCCCTCATATGGCCATTTAGTATCTTAAGAGCTGTGTACAAGTTTGGTCCCATTTTGTTGACTGTTTTCATTTATTCTGATTAGGTTTTGAGTCCATTGATGCCGCTTTGTAGCATCCACGATTACTCCACCCCATGTTCCAGTAATACTGCTCTAGAAGAGAGCAAACCAACCCTCACAATCATTCCACAGGCTCTGTTCCCCAGCCTAAGGGAGGGCACAGTTGTGCGCTTGTCCTCACAGTTCACACTCAGAAGCCCAGGTCAAGCTGTGCCCGGGTGGCCAGCGGCATCCTGGCTTGTATCAGGAGTGGTGTGGCCAGCAGGAGCAGGGCAGTGACCATGCCCCTGTCCTGGGCACTGGGGAGGCCACTCCTCGAATGCTGGGGTCAGGGTTGGGCCCCTCACTCCCAGAAGGACCTGGAGCGTGTCCAGAGAAGGGCAGCGGAGCTGGGGAGGGGTCTGGAGCCCCAGGCTGCTGGGGAGCGGCTGGGGGAGCTGGGGGTGTTCAGCCTGGAGCAGAGGAGGCTGAGGGGAGCCCTCATCACTCCCTACAACTGCCTGAGAGGAGGGGGAAGCCGGGGGTGGGGGTCGGGCTCTACTCCCAGGGAAGGGGCAATGGGACGAGGGGCAACGGCCTCAAGTTGTGCCAGGGCAGGGTGAGGTTGGACATTGGGAACAGTTCCTTCCCCGCAAGGGCTGTCAAGCACTGGAAGGGGTTGAGTCCCCACCCCTGGAGGCATTTAAAAGCTGGGCAGACGTGGTGCTTAGGGATAGGGTTTAGTGGTGGGATGGCAGGGTTAGGGTAACGGTTGGGCTGGGTGATCTTAAAGGGCTTTTCCAACCTAAACGATTCCATGATTCTAAGCTGTGGGGTATGCAGCCACAAGCTGAAGGTCTTCAAAGAGAAGAGAAAAGCAACCGAAACCTGCCCGTTCTGATATACAATCTCACAGCCGGAAATATTTTGCTCCTTACCAGTTCAACTCCTGCCATTTTATGCTTAATTTGGGGCAGGTAGCCCAACCAACGGATGATTCCTGAGACCTGATTTCCCTTGTCCAAGGTGATCTGGACCATGGAGTTCACCTCCAGGGATGAATTCCCACCTTCACACTCCTCACCGCTCTCGCTTATCTCTTGTTTCATTTGGTTTGGGTGTCCCAAGCCCATGTCGGACTCGAACGGTGAAAACAAACCTAGTAGGCGATATAAAATGTCAGGTGAGGTAGGAAGTCACAACCTAATGACAGACACCACTGGATCTCACCTAATACCAGGTCTATTTTGAAATTATAGACTACAGGGACAAGCACGAAGCTGAGCACCAGAGACACAAGGTGTAATTCCCAATGATATGGCCAAGTTGGTCTAACAGACTGAGAGGGCATGATCCTGCTCCTTGTTTCCTGGCTCAAGGCTGCACAGTCCAGCCTCTTGCTGGCCCTGGAGCTAATCCAGCCCTTCACAGAGCCATTTCAGACCACTAAAAAGGCAGCAGGGGGGTTGTTTCCAAATTATTTTTCTGCCTTCGGTGAGATGAATCAACTCAGCGAAGAATCTAAATGCTGGCTCCTCTCAGGCTGGCCCTGACAACTGCACGGTGTCTTTTGATGGCAACAGAGAGATTCCACTCATTTCTTGCCTCGTCCAATGACTCACACCATCACTGCTGGCATCTGTGCCTTCCCAAGTTTGTCTGGCATCAGGATAAGGCACCTGCTCCACCTTCTGCAGCTAAATTAAAGACTCTTTAACCAGTGCTGCCCCTAGGAAATACTCCTGCACTGCAATCATCAACTCTTCTTTTTCCTGATAAACAGGGAGACTCCACTTCAGTTGCCTAATGCAGAGAACCCAAACTCTAGACTTTTCTATGGACTTTCTCTGCTACCTGAACGACTTAGATGGGACTAGCTGAGGCTTTTGTTGGACTTTCAGCTGATCAGTACCCTGCAGAGAAGAAATAACCGCTAAATCCCCAGGAACGTGCGGAGGGCAGACACATCTGATGATAACCTACTTTGCAAGCTTTCCTTCACAACAGAGTCTATAGGGATTTCTCTGAAAATGTCAGTTGTTCCTTCTTCTTCCTGAAAAGAGAGAGAAAAAAAGTCTACCAGCTAAACACTTTATCAGACATAGATCATTCCTGGAATACAAACCAATTTTTCAAACAGTCCTGGAAAGTTTGCATGTAACCTCATGTCCCTTTTGGACATCCCTTCCACTTCTCTTTAATGTCCCACCGTAACATAGTTTTCAAAAAAAACCAATCCCAAAACATCTCCCAAAATCAAGAAAAGGCAGCAAGACTGCTCTTACCGGGCAAACTTTAACGAACCATTGGGTTCCCTCCCTGTAAACCGCCATCGCTATTCCTTTTGTGAGGACCTCGTCCACGTAGAAGCTAACCGCATCTCCCACTTTCACAGGAACCCCCTCCTCCGTGTCCGGTTTTGGCTTCTGTTTCACGTAGTCGTCATCCGGCACGGGAATAAACTGGATTCTGCTAAACGGCAGGAAGATCCCACAGTTCCGCTTACACTTGAAATACTCGGTGCCGTGGTAAGATCCATCGCTGCGCCCTCGGTTTTCACCCTCACCCTGAAAACATACCAGAAAGGCACGTTACCTATGCAAACATAAAGGGAAAATAAGCAACTTGCTTTCTCGGCTGCTTTACCTGTAACTCCACCCCAAAGAAGAATGGAGACAGCACAGCCAAAGTGTTTTTGTAAATGCTCCCAATGTAGCGGATGACACCGGGGAAATGTTGCCGGTCGACCTCCGCCATCACTTTTTGGCCTGGCACAGCCCGCAGAGCTGCTTCAAGGCTCAACCTCTCCAAGAAATAGTTCAAACGTTCGTTGTGGCTGCTGACGGCCAGGAGGAAGACAGCCGTTTCCTCGCGCACGGGCTGAAGGATTTCTACATTTATCGTGACGGTGGAGCTGTCATCCAGCATGATGACTTTCAAGAAGCAAGCCGGGGGCCTGTCTTCGGAGAAATTGCGCAGGTAACTTCTCTCGCTGCAGAAGCACATGTTCCCAGCTTGGAAATACTTGCTGCCATAGGCACAGTTTTCTGTCAGGATGTAGTAGCAGTTTCCGTCCCCTGCTGAAGGCAGGAGGCTGGTCATCGTCATTCCCCTGGGTTGTGAGAAAGGAAGAGTCACACCAGCGAAGATACATGTGCGGTATCACAGGATCTCAGAAGAATTCAGGTTGGGAAGAGGTCTCAAGCCCAACTCTGTGCTCCAAGCAGGTTGCTCAAAGTCTCACCCAGTTGAGTTGTGAGAATCTCCAATGACAGAGATCCCACAGCCTCCCTGGTCCTGGAAAAAAATTCCATCTAACCGAGGTTTCCCACCTTCCTCCTTGTCCCCTCACTGTGCATTCATGGGATGAGTTCGGCTCTGTCTTCTCAACTAAACCCTCCCAGTAAGAATTTGCAAAGAGCAGCACCTCGTCTGTCCGGTTCTCTACAACACTGTACAGCCAGAACAGCCTCATTAAATTCCACCTCCTCCTTCCTTTTCATATTTACATGCACGAGTGAGGCAGAGGCTAAATTCCGCCTTTGAAAAATTCTCTAAAAAGGGGGTTCTAATCTGCAACTAGAGCTCTTGGATGCTGTGGTAAAGCACATTAACAGTCAAAACACACGCAAAGTACAGCACCTACCACGTTCACTAAAGACCACCGTCTTTCAAAATAAATAAATTGGAAGAAATTAAAATATCTGCAATCAGAAGTACATTTTTGCGCTTATTTCCTAGTTTAACTCCCCTCCTAGTTTAACTCCTAGTTAAATTCTCATGCAGTTTACCCCTCCGCATCTCAGTTCTGACGATACCACACACAGCCAGGCCCCAGACTTTTTGTTACAACATAAAAAGAGGGGTGAACATAGAAACTTCTTCCTGCAGGTGGACAGGACTGGTTGGTCCAACCTGGCCAATACAGAGAAAATGAGAGACGTGCTCATTTCTAGGCCGCAGAGGAAATTAAGAAAGACATCATGGCTATAGGCGAGCTGGTAGAAGTTTCTTAAAAGTTTGAAGTGGAGAGAGGAATTGAGCAGATGCAATTAAGGGAAGCAGAAACGCACCCGGGGTGTTGCAGCAGGAAGCACGAATGCAGCTGCTGGTGAGAAAAATAAATCATAGAATCATAGAATCGTTGAGGTTGGAAAAGACCTTTAAGATCATCGAGTCCAACCTTTAACCTAACCCTGCCATCCCACCACTAAACCATGTCCCTAAGCACCTCATCTATGGGTGGGTTGGGGGGAAAACGTAGGCAGAGCGTGAGCAGAAAGGCTGCGCAGAGCTCAGTGTTACTGGGGACTCTGCTGGAGATTAATATTAAGAGAACTCATTTTTTTAAAGTATTAGGAAAAGGTAAATCACTGCTTGTGTTGGAAAAAAAAAATCGCTTGATCAGATCCTGGAGCTTTCCTTGTGTTTGGGCTCATCGTGGCAGCTTCCTAGAGGAGCCATCTCCCTTTCACTCTTATTTTTTAATTTTAACGGGTGGGAGGATGGCTCGGAGACCTGATCCAAATGCTGCTGTACTGCTTTTGGGCAGCACTCGTTTGCTGCGGCTGAAGGTCTGGTCTCAAAATGAAACAACCCCCCCAAAAAACATGGGTCTGCTCAAGCAGCATCCGCTTGGGTCTGCCAGTGTGGCTAATTTCACGCGTACAGCCAGAGATTCACGAACTGACGATGCAGCACCAAGGCAGGGCCTTGCCACAGCGGCACAAACCACGCTCACGCTCTTCCTTCTTTCTACCGAGGGACTCCTACCAGCAGAACACCAAATCTGCCGGGAATCCAGCCGCAATTCACCCTGGGATGACCACCTCGACGTCATGGGGCGCTACGGGGGTGCATGGGAGAGACTGTGCCAGGGCGAGCCCCCCTGCTTTGCAAATTGGGAGGCGACAGCAGGCTGTGGAAGCGGAAGAAATCCCGTGGGGCGCAGCAGTTCCCTTATTTCCCATCCATGCAACTCACTGCTGACATTTTGTAACTCGGCCAGCAGGGCAAAGGCTTGAAATCCTGTGATTTTTTTTAAAGGATAAGATTAAAGAATTTAATACTCTGTGTCCCACCCCCACACCCCTTCAACCTTCCATTTCCAGGATCTTGGTTTTATTTCACTTTTTTTTTTTATTTACAGCTCTCTCTCCCCAAGGAATACAATAAACCTCGCTGTGCTTTAAATGCTGCCAAAAGAGGAAAACCTGAATAAACCATTTTCCTCATAAAAATCCCCTAGCATAAACCATTTTCCTCATCAAAAAAACCTCCTAGAATAGTTTTCCTCTTAAAAAAACCTAAAATAAACAGTTTTCCTCAGCAAAAAATATCTAGAATAAACTGTTTTCCTCGCAAAAAACCCCAAAACCTTAGAATAAACCATTTTCCTCTTAAAAAACTACTAGAATAAACGGTTTCCCCTTAAAAAACCTAAAATAAACTGTTTTCCTCACCAAAAAAAATCTAGAATAAACCGTTTTCCTCACCAAAAAACCCCACAACCTTAGACTAAGCCATTTTACTCATCAAAAAAACCTCCTAAAATAAATCGTTTTCCTCACAAAAAAACCCCAAGGATAAACCGTTTTCCTCACAAAAAAACCCCAAGGATAAACAGTTTTCCTCACCAAAAAACTCCTAGAATAAACCGTTTTCCTCATGAAACCCAAGGATAAACCATCTCTCTAACAACAGAATATGCGCAATTCCTTCCCGGGTTAATAGAAATAAAAGCACTTTCAGGCCAACGTGCGAAATTTGGGCTTGCGGCTTTTAAACCGGCGCTGAAACCTGATGGCTGGCGCTGAGGGGAGCCTGGAAAGTGCCAGATAATTAAAATTAAAGCGCGATTACAGCGGGAAATTGCGGCTGGGGGAAGGGAAGGCTCCCCTGAGGTACCGGGGCGGCGGGGGGCGGGGACACACGGGGCTGGGAGGGCCCCACAGGGGCGGGGGGGGCGGCGGGGCCAGGGGGCGGAAAGCTCCGGTGTGGGGCGATGGTGGAGGAGGGGAGGCCGCAGGGGGAGATCCCGTCCCCGTCCCCGTCCCCGTCCCTGTCGTTCCCCGCCCCGCCTCTCACCGTCTCCCGCCGCCGCCCCAGCCCCGCTCTTCCGCCTGAGGAGACGCCACCACCGAGCCGCGGGGAGAGTGGCCCAGAGCGGCGCCGCCACGCGCCGGTCGCTTCCGGCCCGCCCCTCTGCTTGCCAGCCAATAGGGAGGGGAAGTGGCGGTGGCAGGTAGCCAATGAAGGGGAGAGGGCGGGCCTGGCGGCCCTTGCTGGGCCCTGGCGTGGATGGGGGCGGCCCCGCGGCTGCGGCGGGTCGTTGCGGGTTCGGGGCCCTGTGGCTTCTGGCCTTGTGCTCCCATGTCCCCATGGCCCTGTGTCTCCAAAGCCCTGTGTCCCCGTGGCCCCATGTCCCCAAAACCCTGTGTCCCCATGGCCCGTGTCCCCATAGCCCTGTGTCCCCAAAGCCCTGTGTCCTCAAAGCCCTGTGTCCCCATGGCCCGTGTCCCCATGGCCCCACATCCCCATAGCCCTGTGTCCCCAAAGCCCTGTGTCCTCAAAGCCCTGTGTCCCCATGGCCCCACATCCCCATAGCCCTGTGTCCCCAAAGCCCTGTGTCCCCATGGCCCCCCGTCCCCAAAGCCCTGTGTCCCCATGGCCCCACATCTCCATGGCCCCATGTCCCCATAGCCCTGTGTCCCCAAAGCCCTGTGTCCCCATGGCCCCACATCCCCATAGCC
>BOSO01031628.1:0-20669 GCA_018403395.1 Gorsachius goisagi | reverse complement strand
GTGAGGTCTCACCAGAGCAGAGTAGAGGGGCAGAATCACCTCCCTCGACCTGCTGGCCACGCTTCTCCTGATGCAGCCCAGAGTACGGTTGGCCTTCTGGGCTGCCAGCGCACAGTGCCGGCTCATGTCCAGCTTTTCATCCACCAGCACCCCCAAGTCCCTCTCGGCAGGGCTGCTCTCGATCCTTTCTTCCCCCAGTGTATTGATACTGGGGGTTACTCCGACCCAGGTGCATGACCTTGCAATTGGCCTTGTTGAACCTCATGAGGTTCACACAGGCCCACCTTTCCAGCCTGTCCAGGTCTCTCTGGATGACACAGCGCTGGGCTGATTCACATGACATCATCACCATGTCTCCCACTGCGCTTCACCTGCTGTCAGCGCCCGGCTCCTGCCAACCTGCTGCCGGACTAGCAGGGGCACTTCTGCCTCTGGAGCGAAGCGAGACTGGGAAGATGCACAGAGAGCAGGACCACATCTGGTGCCTGGCTTTCTTTTTAATCTCTTGCTACCAAACTCAGTCTCTTGCTTCCAAACTCAGTCTCTTGAGCTATGATGATAGCTTACTCCAAAGCAGACACAGAATTTTGTTTTGACTTAAAATACCTTCATATTTAGACACTTAAGGATCAACGGGACTTGTAAGCAGATGTGGATAGAGCTGCAACGTGCGTATGAACAAACAAGCAAAAAACCATTCTTTTAAAAGCCCTGCCAAAAGGGTAAGTAAGGCTCAACAGAAACAACACACAGATGTCAGGAGGGAAAAATAAATAACCGTAATGGCTCATGGCCACATGCAAATTGTGGCCATATTTCCCATGGGTCCCTCTCTCTCTTTCTGATCCCACTGTGCTGAACTGATTTCAGCCTAACAAGCCAAACATATTGGTCATGAATACCTAGTGAACAGCCTTCCTTTTCAGATTATGTTAAATAAAAATAAATAAATAAATAGTAATAGTAGTAATACTAGTAGTAGTAGTAGTAGTAGTAATAATAGTAATAATAATAATATCTTCCAGTGTGTCCCAGAAAAGTAAGGTCTCCAGTGGGGTTTGGGGTTTTTTTTGGTTTGGGTTTTGTGTTCTGAGTTTTGTTTGTTTGGGGTTTTTTTGGTCATTGGGTTTTTTTGTTTCTCACACAAGATGATTAGTGTAGAGGACCCACGAAGAGGAAGAGTAAGCAGAGGATGAGAGCTGAGGAAAGCAAGTACCTTTGGATGGAATGGGTGATGCAGGAGTGAGATATACACACAAGCACATACCATCCAGGAGATGGTCTTAAACCAACCAAAGTTTGGAAAGAGATGAAAAGGCACAAGCAGCAGAAGCTAAACTACCCTGGCAAACACCGTCAGGGGAGAGATGAACCAGAACACATCCATGTTTGGAGGGAGAAGCTATAAAAATATCTGCGGGAAGACCAAAAGGAGCACGTGTCTGCTATGATAAGGGCCTGTAAAGAGCTATTCCTCTTCCCTGCTGCTGCCCCAAGCTCTCCTGTTGGAGTTAACTTTTAGCTGTTTCACTGAGACAGTGCTGAAAAAGATAGTAATTTGCTTTTGAAATGAACTAAATTGCACCAGCGAGTTAACACTGCCAAGCAAGGATCTGGGGAGAGGGAAGTGCCAGGACACAGGAGCGGGTGGGGAGAGGCGGGTGGTGGTACCCAGTGCCCACATGCTCACATCCACCAGTGGAGCCCGCCACATTGCCCTGCCAGACAGAAATATCTGGGATTTAAAGATAAACTACATGGCCACAAAAAACCCAGGCCAATTCTACCTCCTACCCAACACCAATTAATTAACTGTGAGTAACAGCGTTTAGCCTAAAAGCGGATTTGCTCCCTAGCGTAACATCTTTCTACTGTTGTGATTCCTTGCTTAAGCTTTTCTTCTAAATTTTTCTCCAAAATTCATTTTCTGCGCTGACTTTTAAACAGACCTTTAAACAAGGCCAGATCTGCAAACAGAGGCAATCCTGTAAATCACGAGCTATTTTTAAATCTTAAAGCCCACCTGAGCAAGCACACCAAGAGGCAATACGCCAAGGGGATGTCTACTCTCCTACACTACCACTGTAGGACCTCAGTTGGCCCTACTGAAGAAATCAAACCGTAATGGCTCAGCATCACCCGTGTATTTGTACTCAGCTGTTGCTGCACTGTAAATAACAATCCAGCAGATGGCACAGTGAAATGATTCTCAGAGAGACTGGATGGGGCCCTCCCCGAAAGAGAAGAAACGTGGAGGATGGCTTTGCTCCAGCCACAGCATTGTTCCCGCACAAAAACTCAACCCAGACCTGCGAGAGAAGACACCTTCTTCCCCTCTTCAGAAAAGGACCCGCCACCCGCACCGCCTGCTCAGAGCAGTTCCGCTTGGTTTGAAATTTGTCATAGGTAAATTGTACTGGGAAGAAAAAAATAACCAGATAATAATCCTGCCCAGACAACAGCTGGAACATTACTACATTTTTAAGCTGCTGTATTTCACTGGGAGAAAATTCGAGGTCAAAATGTATAAAAATGGTGAGGCAACTGGGATTTCCCAAGTGAGGTCAGCTGGATGACACTATGGTCTCCACTAACACTGATAAAAATAGGACAAGAATTTCTCTGTATCTGTCTTTCTTGCGGGTTGTTTACCTTCTTCCCCTGGTTTTGGTCTCTACTGAAGGCACATAGGGTCCAGGAAGCACAAGTATCTACAGGTATTTGGTATATCACTTCCATCTCGGTATTCATTTCCATAAACAACTCACAGGAATGAGACTAGATCTTCATTTTCAGCTCTCAAAAATCTGGAATGGTTTCAAGAATTTCTTACACTCCCCAAGCTGCTATGACCAATTTTCTGTCTTTAAAAGCATTTAAGAAAAATTAGGGATGGATTTTCAGTGTGTTAAACCTGAATTATATATAAAGCTGTCTGCACAGCCATAAGGGTGGGTGGTAGAGGGAAACGATGTGTTGATAAACTATCAACTACTCCCATATGTGATCAGTATTTGCATATCTATAAGCATACTTATTCTTACATCTCTGAATGCAAAAAAATGGGGGGGGGGGAAGTTGGGGAAGAGGAAGAACTCATTTTGCAACAGAATGTGTGTCATTTTAAAGCCACATCAATTAGATTGACTTTGTATACAAGAATACTACACACACTATTTTCTGCATTTAATTTACTTGGAAATATTATAGCAAATGGTAAAGCACAGATTAACTCATCTGTTTCCAGAACTCACTCCCTTAAGCCCATAGATGTTCAAAGGCTGCACTTCTAATTGTTAGCAGGCTCACATAATTCGGGAAGACTTCTTAGTAGGAAGGAGACTGCAAAAGGCGACGAGAATATGGATTCCAGTTACGTGCAATCTCCCCAGTCATTAAGAACACCTACGTGCTTAACTTTATTTAACAACAGCAGGCTGCATAAGCTAAATATTTACAGAAAAGTCTTGGCTGGATCAGGGCTTTAACCAAACACAGGACAGACAAAATGACAGAAGGAAAAGAGACAAACCATCGAGCGCAAAGCCCAAGCTCACGCTGGGAGCCTACAGCCCAGCCCAGCTCTCTTTTCTCTCGTGCCAACGCCTAGAGCCCGAGACCATCCATTCTCTTAACTTCCTCTTGTGTACACCACATTAAAGGTGGGAGAAATAACTTATTTTTTCTTATTCTGCTCATAAAAAATGAGAAAACAACCAAAAATACCCTGAACAACAGAACAGCTTCTGTCTCCAGGCACGTTTTCTGGTGATCAAAGGCACTTTTCAGCAAAAGTACTCATTAAATGATGAACCTATTATAGCTATGTAAATAAGCCATAAACTAAAGAGACTCGAGTTATAGTAGGGCAATCTATAGAGTATATCATCAGCTCTGTAGCAGTGCATCCAGCACCATCTGTGTTCCAGCACAGTCGCTGTCTAGAAACAGAACAGCTTCTGTAGTGTAAAAAGCAATGCAGGTATTTATCCTCTGTCAGTGTATCGGTTGCATCAAAAGCAAGTTTGGGCCTCTCTGGGATCTCCACACACTGTGTGACTAAAGCACAGAAGACTGTTGAGATGTGATCTTGTACCATGTTTAATAAAGGACAATCCAGCTACCAGAGAAATGCAGAACAGGACCGAAATGAAGTAGCTGATAAGGGTGAAAGCTGATGATTATTAATGCCTGAAAAGTTTTTGGGTTTTAGGATGCATCTCCCAATCAGCAATGAAACTCAATGAAGGACATAGTCAAAACCAAACCCGAGCAACCCGAAACACAAAAGCAGTCATACTCACAGAAATCCAACAGTTAAGAAGAATAATAAACCAGGCAGGCTCTGCAGCACAGGGTAGTTTGACTCTGACCTGATAGGACCATTTTGGTGTGAACTCCCCAGGCTCCAGGGTGCCACCAGTGGGATACAGAGTGGGATGCTGCAGTAGCTGCAGCCCAGGGCTCTGCCCCATCCCTCAGCCATAGGCAAGGGCAGTGGGGGGGACACTTTGGGTTGGCACGGCAGCCATGGCCAGCCGGTCCCCGCCTCGGGCTGAACTTGAGTGCAAAATGGGGTTAGGTAAGTCTAACCCTGATGGCCGCCTTCGAAGGGGGGACCTGCAGTAGCAATATCTGCTCCCAAATTTCCATTTGGAATGAACTGCTGTTTCTAAAATAACAAACTTATGCTCATAAACAGGCTACAAATAAATCACCCCCAATCACAGCACAATGCCGCTGGCAGGCTCACGTCCGTATTTTGATCACTGCATACATCCTTTTGTGGTTTGCAGGCTGCTATTCCTAGGAGTGACGCAGGCAGTTATCGCGGCATTTACCTGATCAGCAGATTGAAATAGCAGCTGTGGGCAATGCGTGCAGTAGTTGTGCGTACGGCATCTGACGATATCCGTACACTTTGGAGTCTGAGGGGTTTTGTGTTACTTGCATCAATACCCCACTGATGGCAGTGATACTCACAGAGGGCACA
Organism: Gorsachius goisagi; assembly: GCA_018403395.1. NCBI lineage: Eukaryota > Metazoa > Chordata > Aves > Pelecaniformes > Ardeidae > Gorsachius > Gorsachius goisagi. The sequence goes on along the minus strand of BOSO01031628.1, from coordinate 15,676 downwards.
CAGTTACCCTAAATACAAGGGAATTTAAATAACTGGATCTGCTGTGGAATCAAAGCTGCAAAAATAACGCCCTCTGCAACTTTAAGGGAACATGAAAAAGGGTGTCTGGGTAAAGAGGTTTCATGTGGTATATTGTTTTAGTTGTGCGGTAACATGAAAAAGTCAGATGAGCAAGAGGCTGAGATAGGATCAAGGATGTGTCACATTATAGCAACATGGGTTACCACGGTCCTGGGAAACAACTTTTTGAAGCAAGTGATTACTAGAACTGAATTAAGAAAGTGAGAGGAAAAAACCCCCAAACCCTGCTGACTATTAGTCTTGCCCTGTTTAAAGAGACCCAGGCTAGTCCTGAAAAAGCTGGCCCATTTACATGATAAATGGCTGTGCCCTGCAGATACATTAATACAGGTCCCAGAAGCTGTTCGCACCTAACTTCACTTGTACTAATCCTTGCTGCTCTGCTGGACTAACTGCTATGCTGACTAAATTCAAGAGCTGGCTCACTGGAAGTCAGTTTTTCTGGTTAGCTTCCACATCATGTTGCTCTTGGCTCTACTGTCCCCTTCTATTAACTGAAGCCACTTAGAGGATGATGAATGCTGGCTGATTACTCAGGTCAAAGTAGCAGTATACCTTTTCAATACGATTTCTGCTAGCATATACCTTTGTTTCTCAGTTTCACAAACATAATAAGAAACCAGGACCTAAGATGAGCAGGAGCAACTTACCTGTTCATTTTTGGTCAGTCTTGTTTTGTTATGGATGTCAGATGTAACCAGGTTGAATCCGTGTTTCTCTGATAAAATTCTCAAAAGCAAAACCACAGTTCGACTCCCACACTTCCCAACTCTGTTGTAGACCACCTGGCTGGGGAAAGGAAGTACCTAAATAAAGATTGAAAAAAAAGGAGTCAGTATATTCATATTTTTGCTTCTGTGTACCTCATGTTTGACTGTAAGCCAACAGATACGTACAGGAGAATTTCTAGGGCCTTGCTCAGGTCAGCATTCACTTCCACCAGCAAGCTAGAAACTCTTTAAAAGAGAAACACACGGCTCAGGAGGTGGCAAGCGGAGATTTCCCCCTCATGATCTAGTTTAATGTAACAGTGCAGACTGGTAGCTACTCCAGAAACACTAAGCCACTGCTGATGTCTTCTAGTGAAGATGATGATGGGCTTAAGCTTGCTGCTTGCAACCTCAGTGCATACAGTCAGCTTTAGTTGACCGCCTCCCAAAGAATGAAGAGGAGTGAATTTGCACTACAGTTTGGCAACTCAAAGTGAAGTTGGCATAATGCAAGAGGAATGCTCAAATTGCAAAACTTCAGCTTAAAAAGAAAAAAAAAAAACAACAGACAACCAGCAGTTGTATAGAGCTAAAATTAATCAGCTGTTTCAATTTCAAATATAAACATGAATCTTCCAAAGAGACTCAGAGAACAACTCATGCCACTTGGCTAGGTATCTACCTGCGGAGTAAACAACGCCAGGGCCACAGGCAGCCTGGAGGCCAACGGGCACAGCCTGATCACCTCCGTACAAGTAACACTCACTAAACTTCAAAACAGAACAGCCACATCCAACCTGCTCCCCGGGAAAAGCCTCCAGCCCACACTAACTCTTGCACCATGCTCTTCTCCCCAGGAAACTAGAACAAGCAAGTAGCAATTCACTCTCCTGGAGTACATTGGATTCAGCCTTGTTTTGTTCCTGGATGATGTCCCTGGGCTAATCTTTCAGTAAAAGGCATTCTGAAGTCACACTATAGCACTAGACAAGTATTTGGTGTAGAGCATATAGCAGCAGCATGTGACAATACAGGCCAAGAGGCATCTGTTCTCAAGCCTTTTAAATTGGCTAACACGGTCAGGATCTCACAGTTTCATCCACAGCAGTGCATATATGGCACTCACTTATGGAAAGCTCATTTTTCTATTAAGACGACAGCACAAAATGTTTCCCAACACAGGGCCTGCACCTGGGTTCCAGGCGACATGTGCTCAGCGCAAGGAACGGCTCACGTGCCAAAGCGATGGTGTGTCTCAACCTATAGTTACTTCTGCTGTTGCAATCACAGTCTCCCGGCAGAAAGATTTTTAACATAAAAGCAGTCAGATGAGGCATATGGGCTTCTGGCACTTCTCATTGTATTTGAATAGTTAACAGATCTTCATCAGGCAACCCTTTAGATTAACTTTCAAAGAGGACTACAAACTAGAATAATAAGAAAAAAAAAAAAGTAAAAATCTGGATTCCCTTATATATAATGGAAACATACTGGCACTTTGCTATCAACGTTACACTTCAAAGAGCATTACTATTGTTACTGGTTGCAATGTTTAGGACATCCTTCCCTGGAACATAAACATGGAAGCCATCATTCTCCAAATTACCTGGGGAAAGAGTAAGTGTTTGGTAATCATGGACTTGGTTAAGCTCTCCAAGTTCAGGACATCACATCTGCTGATTCAGCAAGTAAACATGGGCCTCCCCATGCTCATACAAAACCCTCATAACACACCAAGTCTTACTATTTTATAATGTTTTTATAGAGTTTTCTGTGAGTAACCTAGCTCCCTTATTCCTCATTGATCTTTCCTTCAGAATCCTTGCTTCCTATGAAATGTAAAATCCCAGCCATAATGATTAGAGAACTCCAAAGGTGATGAATTCAACATCTCTGTGCTACAGCTGTAGCTAACCTTTTCCAAAACAACTGCTAATGATGTGCTTGAATGTTCACCTTTCAGACATTTTATTATGTTGATTATAACACCAGGGACACCACCATTGAAGTTTTACTTATGCAAGAACACACAGGAGACGTAGCCTGGATTGCCCCCTTCTTGGTTCATTTCTTCGTGTAACAAACCCCAGCTCCACAGTTTGCCCCGGCCCTGCAGCACTATCCTCACCCCACCACTGAGCTTGTGGACGGGGAGTCTCTCCTCTGCTCAGCCATACGCTTCTGGCATACTCTGCTGGGCAAGTATGTGAAAGTCTTCAAGAGAAACGCTAAGTAGAGGCTGACAAGTGCCAGTGAAGGAGCAAGAACACATACAGCATGTGTTTGCCCAGCATCCTGGAAATGTGATAAATGATGAGGGTTTGTAGGGCTATGGAAACGTTTAAAAATGCTTTGTAATTATTAACTGCTTTGATTTTCCTAGCAGAGTTGCACTTGGCAATACAGTGAGCAAATTTTTTTCTTCATTGGTACTTCATTAATTTCAAGTGGAGTATCGCTGCACCCACATTACATTTGAGTTCTAATTAAATCCCTGACTTGATTAGCCAGTAACTTTGGGTCAATCTTACTAATATCATTGTTTAAAAATGAAATTAAATTAAAGCAGGGCTTTGTAAAGTCTCTATTCCAACTGCAAACAACTTTACCAGCTAAAAAAATGACAGTTGCTACCAAGTTTGGTCAGTTCTTACCTTTGTTTCTGAAACTCACCTTCCTGCATAGCACAGTTCTGGACTGCACACAGGCGATAACCACGGCACCTCCCCCCAAAAAATACTCACTGCAGATAGAGAAAACTGCCATAAAGGGCTATTATTTTCAGACAACTGTTTAGCTTAAAGGAGGCCAATATATCAATGCGTTGATTCAGTCAACATCTGAATGCACTTAGGTAAAATCAGACAAGATTCAAGATAAACACTACAGCTCGGTGCTCGTTTCAGAACAACGCAGTCATTAGTGGTAATCAAAACTTCCCTTGCAGCACTGCTGAACGTGGCGAGCTTTAGGGATGCGCTGCTGAAGCTTTGCTCATGTTTTGTCTGTTTACATCACCATTCTTACACCCCTAAATGTGCCACAGGGTGTACCCAGAACACAAAGCCACGCAGCGCACAGGCTTTTGGTGCGTAAGCAAGTGTGTGTTTAGTGTGACCGGTTCCCTTAGGATGCTGCAAATCTGCTTTCTGCTTTTTAGAAAATGTCCAAGTGATTTCTTAGGAGGAGAACTGCTTCTTCCAGAAACCTGAGTTTGTGTCAGGCAGATCTAGAAACGCAAGAAATGGAAAACCTTTTCAGAGAGGAGCTTCTTTCTTTTCACCCTCACGATACTCACAACAGGCTCAGACAACGTAAGAGATGGTGGCAGAGGAGGCGCTTGAAAAGAAGGCTCCTATTATATTAGCAGAAACAAGATGGAAAACAGCAATTGGAGGTTTACAAAACACTAATTGGATTACATTTTATTTTACAATGTAGACTGACTAGCTGCTGAGGTGATGCTTTGGCAACATGATACACATGTAACGATACACACAACTTCAGAAATAATTACAGAGAGACTTCACTGAGCACTGCATCAAAGCCCAGAGGCAATATAAACAATTCAAACATGTAATTCACTTTGGCGTTATATGAATTAGTACTTACAGCTATAAAAAAGTAAAACCCACAGTATAATTACAACAGCTCCCTCCAAGGGTTTGGAAAGTTATATAACAATTTACTTGTCAGTTCAAACTGAGGTTTTTTTCTTTTGTTCCACAGTTAAAGAAGATGTCAAGAACCACTGCAACTGAAATCTAGAAGAAAAAGCAAGTTTATGCCCAAATGAATTTGCATTACGGACAGTGACTGTCAAGCAGCTCAGGAGGGGAGCCATTTGTCAGAGAGCCTGACAAAAGCCCAGGCTTTCATCTTCAGTGATGGCTTTGTCTCCAGGTAAACTTTTGCACCATTTAAAAAAAAAAAAAAAAAAATCAGGCTGGATAATTACTTGCAGTGTCAACAATTTGGGGATCCACTCAAAGACCTAAATCATTCCACCTTCACTGAGCCAAATCCAGTATAATTTTGCCCATTTGCCAAAAGTTTCCCAGCCCAGATACAATTTGCCCAGACAAATAACTCATGTCAGAGACACACGTTCCCAGAAAGCAATCCATTATCTTCCCAACTTCTTCAAATAAGTGACCCCTGTCCTTACTCATGAGGGGGCCAGAAGCGGGTGCCAGAGCTGGCTTCTCCTTTCTGAGCAGACACTAACCTGTGGTCAGACAGTGCTCCATGTTTATCAGGTGAATGAGGTCAACCAACACGGACAAAACTGGGAAGACTGTGGAGGCAACAAAAAGTTTGCTGACATCACACATCTCCATATAGCATCACATCTTCCCAGTGCAACTTCTCCATTTTTTTTTCCTGTCCAACCGAGACAGAATTACAGGAATTTAAAAAATGGCTTACTGGGTCAAAGCAATGGCCCATTTGGCTCCTGAGTGGTGGAAGGTGCTCATTAGGCACCTGCAAACCTGAATGCTGTCAGCAGTCCATTTCTCTCCAGTATCTCTCCTCCTCCTCCAGTACCCCCTAAGATTGCACATTGGATGTCAGAAGGCACATTCTTGCCTGTTGCCTGAAGGATTTCTTACACAACCTGCTATACCAACTAGTTCCAGAATTTTGTAACTCACCATGCATGTCATTTTTAGCTCATCTTCTACCATTTCCAGAGAATAGCCATTCTTGCATTGTGGGTTTCATGAAGACAGATCAGATAATTCAGTCACCAGCTTTGAGATCTTCTTACATCGGATACCTCTTTTTAACTGAGGTTGTCACAAGCCTGCCATGGCCTATTTAAAGCCAAACTCTAGAGCCACTAAGAGATAACAAGCCTAACTTCAGGAATTGCTGTACAAAATCTCATTCCAAGCAAGTATTAACTTACTCACTTTTAAAGCAATTACAATGAAGAATTGCTAACACGAAGATATCTCAGCAGAAAACGTGATTGAAAGATGATAAAGAAGAAAAAGAAAATAAAGTTAGCCTGCTCCTTCTCCAGCTAAACCACACAGATCCAGTTATGCCGAGATCCACCTGCAGAGCGTAGTACAGTGACAAGCTTCTGGAATCAAACAACTCTAAAGCGGACCAGACAGTATGATCTTCTCTACTGAAAATACACTAGAAACCACAAAAAAGTTTGTTTGTTTTCAAATTTGAAAGCCATATAGCTGTAGTGGAGGACTGAAAATAAGGCAGAAGAAGAAATATAAGATTCTTCTGTTGCATTTTCATTAAGCAACTAATTTAATTGAAAAAGGATGACTCCCCTTCCTCTCCCCCCGAACAACGCATTTCATCTGTTTGGCAGCTGAGACATTTGGAAGATGTTAAAATATGTTCTCTAATGATTCAAACATCCCTAAGTACGAAAATAAATCAAAAACATAAGCATGGAGCACAAGCAGCAAAAGGAGACTGGTTGTAGACTTAGTCCTCAAACTTATTAGGACTAAAGAAAAGCATTACTACGACGTGTCCACCGAAGCTAATGATGCCTGACGTGTCCCACAAAACAGATCTGTACAGCCAGTATCAAAACTTCCAATAATTTTTCTGTGAAGAAGTACTGCACCCTTACAATTCTAAAAAGAGCTCAGTCCAAAGCACAGTAAAGTCTCCCTATTAAGTCTCAGATCAGGTCCTATTATAAGATACTATGGCTATACATACAGCAAATTGAAACTATGATCGTATCAATAGCAACCTGGGAAAATTACAAAGAAAAGGTCAAAGATCAAGTTTTCAAAGTTTTGGCTGCATCCTGCCAACACATTTCACTTTGCTCCTTTTATACCTTACACTGATTTACCTTCCTACAACAGCAGCTCGCAGCTGAGCAAAACCTCTACTTCTGCAATCTGCTGCACAAGATTTCTTGCCAGAGAGTGCAGAATGGTCTATTCCAGGTATGCGAAGTTACAGCAACATTCAAATCCAGCACACGTATACAGAGTCAAACAGGTTGGTAAAGAGCAGATGCTTTGTTCACTCAGCAGTTTCAGGTGGTCGCTGATGTTAGGCAGCATCTGGAGATGCGAGCAGGACTCCTGGCTCTCATCGCTCAGCAACATTCACTGTACGCAGGCGGTGGCAGCTCCGGCTCCTCTCAGGGATGAGGCAGGTGAGCAGGAATCACCCTACCAAAGCAATAATTGCCTGGGGGGGGGCTGGGGGGAGGTACAACCATCACCTGCTAGCTTAACCAAATCTTTTCCTTTTACCCTTTTTTAACATAGCATGGTTTTCTACCTCCTCTTGATTCTTCTTGCTTTCCTCTGCAAGTTGCAAACTTGTTCACCTCTTCTGGGACCAAAATTAGACATAGTGCTGTATCTTGTCAGCCTAGTGCCAAAGAGAACTGAACAGTTATCCTTCATATCTTGCAGACATCCCTTTTTAATACATCTCAGGATGGCATTTAGAAGACTCAAAGCATATGGGACTGTCGCTGGTATAGAGAGAGGTGCAGAACATCACTCTCTTTCTTCTTTACCCCATGTGAATGTATGCAGATTGCAACAGAATAAGAACAGGAAGACCCTTGCTAGTTTTCTTGTGAAAAGCAGTATTTTCATCTCTTACTTCTAAAGTTCATGGCATTGTGGAACTCATCTTACTGGTACGCATCTGTCTCATAACAAAATAAAGGAGATAAATGATGTAAGGATGTAGTTCACTGACAGTGGTATTCGTTGAGGGAACAACGTGACTTCAGGTACGTTAAGAATTTTGGTGTCACTTTAAATTACCCAGTTTTTGACTGGAAGGTTTTCCATGTAATACCAAATAAACCCTTAAGCTGCAGAATTTGTGCAAGCCAGATTTTAACTCCAGAGCAGCTTCACATTATATGTATATGTATCTTGGAACTGTAAAGTTTAAAACTGCTGGGTTTCCTCCTGAGCCCAGGGTTTTGTACACTCTGTCACATGCTCAGAACACATTGGCACGTTATTCTCTGTTTAAGTAGTAAATCCTATCACATCCAACCCACATGTTTCTACTGGATACTTACAAAACGAGAGATATTAAGTAGCTAAGTCTGTTTTAAAAACTTTTTATAATACATCATGGCACTGGTGTTCCCTTAAATAACATAACTACCTTACAGTAGTTTCTATCCTTCCAATGCAATATTCATGAATTCACCCTGGGAGCCAATAATAGCGGATTTGAAAGTGGTGAGTGGTAGACTGAATAATTTATTCCACTTGTCTTTCTTCACATTAAGGTTTAACCCTTTTGTACATATTGTGTTTGACTATCTACCAGGCTGTAGCTGGTGCAACAACTCGCGGTGTCACCGTTGCCAAGGATCTGTCATACCGCGTTTCGGTTTGCCCTCCTGCCCTTTTTCTTTAGGCTCCCTTCAATAGTTTCACATTTTATTTTAATGTCTCCAGCACGCTCTCTTTTTCCACTGCACTCTGCACAGGCACTTTAGAAGTCAACTGCAGTGTGAAATAAAGGTTGTTTATAGCCGTACCTGGACTTTAATTTGTAAAACAGGCCAGTTCTGCTGGACTGTAACCCACACACTCGTTACTGACGAGCTGGGTCTGAGGTGCTCTCACTCCACATGCTCAGAGGAACTCAAAGGGACTGAATTTCCATCACAGCTTCTGCAGGTAAAAGATTTCAACCTAGTTCATGACAATGTGCCACCACCTGGAAAGAGCAATACCAAGAACACTACAGAAAGGACAACGTGCTGCTGGCCAACTCTTCCAGCAGAGCCAGAACACGGCAGAAATCCCAGTGCCATCTAAAATTACTCAAAGGCCCTGAATACCTTCCCCGACTGACCATAGTCCAGGTCTGAGCCACAGAGTGGACCTTCTGGTGTCGGAGACGCCACATGTCAGAGCCAACAATGGATGAGGCCCAGCATCAAGTGCTCCCATTTCGCCCTTCTGCAATCTGAAACTATTAATCTGGCTTGCTCAGGCAAACCAAACCTCATTCCTGCTGACCAAGGCAGGGCTCCTTTCCATTTCAGTGGAGGGAGCTTCTCCCTGCAGCTACTCAAAAACCCCAATGGTGCCAGCAGCAAAGGCCTCCACCCTCCCCACAGGATGCCAGGGTGTCATGGGTGCTGTCCTGAGAATTACCTATTCATGCCCACACTGCCCTGTCCTTACATTACTCGCCCAAACTCCTGCTCCACCTGAATCACCGTGATACCACTGCTCTCACGCAGACCAGTCAAGACACCCCATCCTCTTTGCCTGACATTTTGACTCTACTGGCGACCACTCACAGGTGAGTCCACAATCTCACTTTTGATTAAAGCTCACGGCCCTTATTAGAGTACTTCACCACTATTTACTGTTTCCTGAACTACACTTTATAGTTTTGTAAAGCCTGAGTAGAAAACTGCCAAGACCTACCAGCTCGTCTTCAAAATCATGAGGCTTTTAAAATAATACTAGAATTCTTATTTGGTTCGGGTTTTTTTGTTTGGTGTTTTTTTTTTTCTTTCCAGTTTTGCAAGTCTCCAGAGCATCCTAAGTTCCAGGTTTTCAAGTTTTTTTTCTTCAAACATCATAGCTAGAAAAAAACCCCTTTTTTTTCAGGTCAACTGAGATTCTTTCAGAACTGTTTAATGGTAACAGTTCAGGATTTAAGAACAGCATCGACAAGTATGAGACTTGTGGTAAGAGCACGAGTGTTAACTCAACTGAGTCACATGGCTTAGCAACATCAACCAAATCAGTTTGTCACTTTCAAAAGATACCCCATCATGCTACCTGTATCCAGAATGGCAGGGTTTTGTTTTTCCACTGAAGGTTTAGGTCATCCTAAATTACAGACCCACCTGTCATTGGACTTCAGTATTCCAATCCAGCACTTCCTAATAAAAATATAATGAAGGTGGCCATGATTGAATAGATACGATTGAGGGGTTATGACCTCCTCCTATGCTATGTTAGTTTATGAATACCTTCCTATCACAGAAAGAAGGCGAAGAAGAGGAGAATGTATTGGACAGCTGGAAATTTAAAACTGTAATTTCTAAAAGATACTCATATGCTGTGAAATAATCTGCACAGATGCTTTGCAGGTGAAAAAAAATCAACTTGGAATGGATTATGTCCTCAGTGAAAAGAGAGCTCTACTAGCTGCAGAAGTAGGGATGCTCATACCTTGGGTAGTTTTTTAGCTATGGTATGTGATGTAGAACAAAACCTACAGGTTGCAAAACTGGTGATACCAGAATTTTTCTACTTTGTGTAACAGTGGGTAGGCTGCTGTGTTAATGCCAGAGGCAAGCAAAATTCACCTATGCACACAGCCTGACAAGTAAAGCACAAATCAAAGGGTGAAATATTTTGCAAGCATCTTTGAAATTAGATGGATAAAAATTACAGACTACCCTCATTCATAAAACTTGCATCCCTGTTGTCTCTCAAAGTCTCCCAAAATTGAGAGTCTGAAAATGTCAGGTTTAAAAAAAGGCCAATTCACTACTGTTGAAATTTTTGCAGGATGTCAGCATGCACAGTATCCCCCAAGGATTTATCTTCTTGTGACAGGAAATCTGGCTTTTATTTCCCAAGTCTCTTTGTACTGTCCATCTACTATCAGTCTCCCCATATTAACACCTTTCTGATAGACTATAAATTGAGGAAATATTTTAAAAAGTATTCAACTTCTCTATTCTGGTAAATAACACAATAAAATAAATTCTTATCCTGAAGATTTGTGATCATTAAATTAGTATGAATATAACAAAACAGAAATTAGTACTCCAGTACTATTCAAATATATTTATGACCCAATTCACATTTAATAGTACAGATTCAATTCTAGCTTTTGACAGTATCTCCATAATACCAGTGTGCTATATCATTCACCACCTGTAGCTTCAGCAGGATTCCAACTGATTATAAATAACAGACAATGGGGAAATCTGGAAAAAAAATCAGATTTTTCTTCCCTTGAGATACTGTTATTTATAAGGAAGGAGAACACAATTTAGAAAGAACATAAAATAATTATTCCCAATATTTTTGCAATTATTTTACACCACCTTTAATAAACTGAGGGAAGTAGAGAAATATTTTATGGTTTTTAAAAATCACAGTATTATATTGACTGTACTAGGCTGAAAAGCTCAGTTTTGCCAGTAAAACAGTACCTCAAACTACAAAGGAGATCAAGGCACTTACTGACTTCTCTTTTAATATTTTGATTTTATCAGCCAGGTATTGAGTCTGGTAACCGCAGAAGTTACTTCCTCTACTGTAGCATTTCTAAATTCTGACAATTTTTGCTAGCTGAAAATTTTCACACTGCACGGTCATCTCAAAAACAACTCTTCTTTTTACAACCAGGATAGGGCTATTTTAATCACTGAAATCTCCTCCCACCCTGCCCCGGATGGATTGTTTCAGAGATAATTCCACCATTTGTTTTGAAACAGCTAAACAGAATTTCAACTCTATCAAAAACACACACACTACTATTCACGCTCTTAAAGTCCCTAAAACACAAGTTCAAATGAAACAGGAAGTAGCCACTAAAAAAACCCCCAAAAATCAAAAACAAAACTAAAAGAAAAATTCACAGCTCTTGGCTGTTATCTTAGTACTGTTATCAGAAGAATTGGAAAAAATAAAGCTGATACAAACCTGATGAACATAAAATCTCAGTGTAATGGCTGCAATTCTGACATCAACTTTTAGTAATATTTGAAGTCAAATAACATTAAAAAAAAATATCTACTTGACAATGGAGGGTGACGAGGACTGGGTACAGTACATACCGAAGGCCACGCAAGGGTTCTGCTATCTTTTCCCATAGTCTTGATCCCCAAGGAAAGCATAAACAATTATCACATAAGTACTAGGTAAGAACTGGAAGAATGGTGAGAAGGGTATTTATCCACTTCCCAGCTTCAAACCAATAAAATCCGATCAAACTTACTTTCTGTATGCATTTTCCCTCTTTTCATTTTGACCTCATCCTGACTCACATCCATTTTTGTATTCACCTAAAGCTTTGAAGCACTGTCACACCCGTGCTAAGCGCAGGGCTTTGCTGACACATAAACAGCTGCCAAAAGACATTGGGTCCATGACAGGCATCCGATGGGAGAACCATCAAGAAAAAGAGAATAGACCACTTGTTTGTAATTTACCTGTCATCTATGTGCACAGCTCCTTTACACATATATATCAGCTGCACCAGAAGAGGGACATATCCTGATGCTCGTGCCAAGTTCTCAGGGGAAAAGCTTTCAATCAGTAACAACAGTAGGTTTGATAAAGATCGCATCATTTGTCCTCAAAGGTCAGCTTCACCATCTTGGATGGAGGAAAAAACCTCAGGACATTTTGCTAAGGCAATAGCTAGCTCAAATACTGGAACAAAATACACCTGTTTTATTCACTGAAATGCTCAGACATGAAATACATCAACTGAACACCATCAGCCACTAATGAACATCATTTTCACAGGTGTTTTTTAAAAACAGGCTAGCATCATCTATAGGCATCACTTAAGACTCCAATCCACAGAGAAAGGATAAACAAATGATCACTCTGCAAAAACTTTAAAATTTATATTTTCAGATGTGTATTAAAAAAACCCAGGAGGTAGTGAGATAGAGATTTGAATTAGGAAATTCAAGTGCTTTAACTTGAAGGGTTAATTTTTTTACTGACAGAGTGGGAGGTTACGTTTGGCTCAATTATATTCCCTTTTTATCGTCACCTACTAACACCAGCAAGACCAGAGGTGTGCTAGGGTTACTGGGGGTTGCATCTACCTACAAAGAAGCACACACAGATCTGTCTTAAAACCCGTGAAAATCTAGGGTTAGTCAATCTCTGGTCAAGTCTTCGGTGCCTAAGGCCCAAAGAAGAGTGGCCTATGCCAGACACATAACATTCAAACCACTGGCAAGGGTAACCACTGCTAATCTTTAACAGTCAAGTATGCCTTTACTGGGGAAGACTTGAAAAGCTGGCACAACTGGCCATAAAGTGAGAACCAGAACCATACCAGCAATGTTCTGGTACAACAGTGGGCAAAGTTTTTCTTCGCAGCTTACACTGAGAAAATTGCTGCTGCCACCTTTATTTGAAAAATACAGCCCAGTACCCTGATCTCCTGAAACATGACGATGATATTCCTTATTCAGAGAACAAGTGCTATTTTCAGTTCTTCCACTGGGAAAAAAACCCCACACAGTATTTTAAAAAAACCCCAAAGTTTTGGCACCTAGCCATGACGAAAAGCCAAAACTAATACGATTTCCAACAAAATACTGGAATGTACTCTGCAAAACAGCTACAGCCCAGTGCGTATCAACTGTTGGTGGCCTCCCGCTACAGCTAACTACATACTGCCGATGTGAGCTATCAGTCATTTCAACCCTGGGCAATGGATGGTTGTTCAGCATTTCAATTTCCAGCTTTTAAGCCTTTTTAAGCAGACACATAAAATCAGAGTCCTTTTGCCTCTTTAAAACTTACTTCCTAAACCTATCAAAATCCCCCTTTCATGTTTTAATTTCATTCGGGGCATGCCATAATTCCCTCCAGTGAATCCAGCGAGCATTAGGAAAATGCTGGAGAGCTTCACATAGTTGTGGCACGCAGGACTGACCACAGTTGAATGCAGCAGGGCAAAGGCATGCTTTCCTGGGTAAGTGACTGCCAGAATTGAAAGAAACAAATCAAGGGGTTTTTTAGCTGTGCATGACACATGCTGTTAAAGAAAAGTGCATCCTGTCATCTGTGCTTTGTGAGGATCACAACTGAAAATACTATCTGTAATGAAGTATTTCAAATGTTGGATTCAGGATTTATTTCTTCCAAGACCTTTTTGTATGTCAAATTAAACCATTCATCGACCTTAACCATCTGTTAGTTTAAATGTAGACAGTTATCTAGTAATAATAGAGGCTACCTGAAAGCTAACGACAATTACAGTGAATTTAGTTTCACTCACACAGGCAGAGTTCACAGTTCAGAGCTGAAGTGGTAGGAGGGTAAATAATTGCACTTAGCCAATAATGCAATGCGTGAGATTTACAAAGCAAGCATCTTTGTGCAAGACATGACCCTAAGCAAATATCAGGAACTATCTGCCCTTTTACCAATCGCCGCCCACGTTTTCATTAGAAGAATGACAAACAAAACAAAAAAACCCACCCAAGAACAAGCAGGCTTACCCACACGTTGTCCAAGGGTGATGATCAAAAAGTGTGCATCTGTCTTTTATCAATGTTTCTAAACACAGGCAAGTACTTCAAAAAGTGAAATACCTGTATCTCATACAAGGCTACAGCCTGCTATTCCACTGAGCTATTCACCAAGCTTTCAGGAGTGAGGATGATGACAGAGGCAGCCCCAAAACTTTACTGACTGTAAGTAGCTAATCAAAGAGTATCTACCCCACCTATTAATCATTTGTGTAGGTATCTAATCAGCTGGCCTTTCTACAGACAGCTGAGCTGCAGCTGGATGAAGCTGTGTGAACACAGCCCAAAATTACATGTTTAGATAGGCAAAAGAAATTTTCATAATATAAACAGGAAAGTGTCTGGGTTGGATAAATCTGTCTAACTGCTACTGCCCATCAGAATATAGTTCTCATCTGCAGCACCATTATTTGATAACACAAAATTCCTGAAGTAAAAGGACCAAAATCTGAATAAAGTTTTCAAGGTCAAAACCTCTTATCTAGATTACAGCCTTTTCCTTACTGGCACAGCCAGGTATTTCTGAATGCTAACGCAAGCATGAAAAATACAGGTGCAGAATCAGCATTGCTTTACTCTTCTGAGCTAGGTGTTCACTGGGGAGACCTGACAAACACAAAGCTTTACTCCATGCAAGCCGCTGTACTTCTGGGCAAGAGAAGCAGATGGTACCCAAATAACAAAAAAGTTCAGGAGGGTACTAAGTAAGTTTTAAGTGTGAAACATTCATTCAGCCTTAATTCCCCCCTGTCCCACCTCAGTTATCAGTGATGAACTCAACAGGTTGATTTTGTTCACTTCTGTCTGCATCCATTTGTTTTTGTAACTGTGCACACAGAAAAAGTGAGTAATTTGTGTTGAGAGGAAGAACATCAGATGTACCTCTAAGTGAGCTGTCTCAACTTTAAGAGTGTAACAATTTTCCACATATCAGCTGAAAAAATACAGATCTCACGTGCACACAGAGCTTGCAGCAAAAAGGTGAAGAAACCCGTATTTTTGTCGCTTTGCTTTCACCGATACCTAAGCTGAGTAGGACTGCTTTCCGTGCTACCCTCCTCCTGCCAACCAAAAGCCAACCGTTTCACCACACTGATGCACATGCGTGGTTGAGCATTTAAACTCAAGGCCTGGCGGCTCAGGATGCGATTGCAGGGTCAGTCTGAACAGGGACGAGTGAGGACTACCATCAGAGACAGCAGCTCTTCGCCCCCACCCTGGTCCTAACCACGCATGCTCAAGCTGCTCCACTGGCATTCACAGTGGGCCACGCCAGCGAAACAACCTGTCTGAAAACCAAACTAGAAGACAGACAGGTTTTCAGGTAACTGCTCTAGCTCACCCACATCAGCCCAGTGGGAATACTGCACTGGTGAGGAAAAACTGACCCTTTCATCAGCAGACTCCGCTTTTTGGCTAGAAGTGACCATGGAATCTTACCCTGTCATGAAGAGTTCTTAAAACAGGTAGAATTTTTACTTAAAAACAATAAGACTTACAAAAGCATTCAGGCATCTAAGTTCCATTAAAACAATACTACTTGAAAATTTTTATATTAAAGAGAGCCATAGGCTATATTATATAAATTATCCTATGGCTAATCCTGGGTGTCCTCACCAAGGAAGTAGATGAAAAGAAG